>JADOBS010303831.1:0-27427 GCA_015708375.1 Cydonia oblonga | reverse complement strand
TATGTAAATAATTTTTTTTTTTTTTTTTTTTGTCAAGACTACGTAAAGATTAGGTGTGGTGATACAAAATAAGTCGAATAAAATTTCCTAAAATCTTTTCTTTTCCTCCTAGGATTTTTGCTACTAAGTTAGATAACCTCAAAATTAAATTATTCAACTTTATTTGCACAAATCAACTATTATAAACAAAGTAATAGCATTTCTAGGGGAAGAAGTTAATATGACTTTTTACCTCTCACACATTCTGGTTAATTTTTTGTCTATTGATATTTTTCAATTCATTCGACTCGACGACAGAAAATTGAGAGAGGCGTGTGAGAGGTAAAAAAAGTAAGGCTAGGAAGACTAAATTTTGTAAACTAAATAACATAGAAGTTGATGATTTGATTATTACTTTAAGTGTTGATATGTGGATAACACCGCCATTTTTCAAATAGAAGGACTACTATTTCTTAACGAGATTTGTAAGAGATGTTCTAAGCGATTAAATTCAAAATATCAAAGTAGACAATATTTTTACTTTCCATCATCTGGTAGACCATAGATTATTGCGCATATTGTATTTAAATTTTTCACAATTTTATGAATAGTTTTATTTAGGGGAAACTTGATATAAGTTTTTTTTTACCACATGAATAGTCCAATTCCTTAAGTTTAGGATTATTTTATTATCAATAAGTATTATTTATTGATAAGATTTATTATAAAAATTATTTTTTTTTTTTTTGTTGCTATTTTTTGTTCTTTTGTTCCAAACCCCATTTAATTTTTTTTTTAATAATCAACCTACATCACTGGTTAATTGTATTTATGTGACAACCCGTCCCTAATTTCACGATTTTATAATCTTTAAAATAGTGATTTTACGAAAAGGCCCTTAGAGGCGAGGATGTTTGACTTTCGTTAACCATCTTTCCATGATGTGTACAAGCTACTATTTTAATGTATTCTCGAAGTACTTGATGGTACGAACGAGTAGGCGTAATTAGAATAGAAATCGGAGTTACAGTTAAACTTTTATGGAACAACAAATTCGAAAGTTATTTTTGAAGAAATTACTATTCTAAATATCTTATACTATTTTATATTACTAAATTATTATTCTATTATTTTTTGATGGGATCTTTTTATTAGTTTATTAGTTTTTCTGGCCGTGGGGCCCACACCCACACCAAAACTTATCCCGTGCCTCCTTATCTCTCAGGACACTATATCTCAATATTCAAATCTCTCTCACCTAACTCTCCTAATGGATGATTACCATCTCACACTTCTTTCTAACCCTCTCAGCTCTTTCTCATCCCCCGATTCTTCTCTCACTCTAACTTTCCCTCTCTCCGTGAAACTTGCCGAACCACCACCACCATCCTCTCCGACAAGCATCGCTACCACGAACCCGATGCTTCACCTCGTCTCTTGGCCGTGGATCTGAATGCTTAGGCATCGAACTACAAACGCAAACGTAGTCTGCACCGTTTCTCCAGCGATTTTTCGTCATTTCTGACAAGGTGAGTCACGGAACTCCCTCAATCTTTCTCATCTCACCATCCTAAGTCTATTTTGTAGGTTACATGTGTGTGTTGGTGATGTTTTGGTGTAGGTTACATGTGTGTGTTGGTTGATTTTTCAGAATTTTCTCGGAAACCCTCATAGGCTAATTTCGACGTCCTGAATCCGTTTTTGGCATGGATTTAGTGAAATTCCAAAGTTTTAACGTGGTTAACCACCGAAGCGTCTCGATTGACTTTTCCATTGACTTTTTATAAAATTTGCCCAGTACCCTTCTTAGCGTATTTTTACGCCTTGATTCCAAATCCGCACTCTGTTTTCCCAAATTTAATTGTCTTAGAGGAGTTTTATTAATGGGTCACAATATTATGCTTATGTGCGATTACTATCGGAAACTTCGCCTTTCCTAGCTCGAACGGATGTGACATTGCAAGTAACTATGAGTGGGTCGTTTCTTTTATATAGTATATGTATACTTGTTAGTTTCCATTTATATATTTGGTAAAGAATTTTCTACATTGCATCTAGATTAGGCTAACGTATATAAAAATTAACGTGTTGACGGTATCCATGCAATTATACTACTTCATACGGGGCACACATGTATGCGTATTAGTATACTATATTTATGTTATCTGCTCATCGTTTGCTGTACCGGTGTTAGTACTCGCCCAGACCAGGGACAGTCTTTCACGTGTATGTGCACATCGCACCATATTCTCACTTTGGATCCATTGTAGGTGTCAATCTTGTCTTAGATTGCTTTAGGCAATTAGGACTCATATGTGTTGCGCATAACGCAAGTCTTCACGTGATTGTAGTACTACAACGTAAATCATTATTACACCCAGTCATGTTCATGGCAGAATACTTGTGTTGAACTTGTGTGTCATCATGTGTCGATGAGTATTCGATATGATATGTTTGCTTATGCGAGATTATGGGGTTACGGATGTGATGTGTTTACTTAAGAAATATTGTTTCGTATTGAATTCTTGAGTTATTGCAGGCTACGGTAAGTATTTTCATACTATTTTCATACTATATGTAGTATGTATATTTGGAAACTATACTTGTTTACGGCGAGGGGTTATAATGTTTTCAAAAGGCTTTTATAAAACTTTATTTTTAGGCCCACTCATCCTTGTTTTTCGCCCCTCCAGGTTTTAGCAGCTGAACTTTCGTATCTACGAGGATTCTTGGCAAATCTGGTATTGTAGACTACCTCGGATAGTATAATTCTGAATCCACTCTACTGTACTTTATTTGTGCTCTGACATTACGTATGATATGGGTTCATTTTCTCTCACTAGCGCACTCTTATACTTAGGTACTTTTAGGTTTAAATTCACTCACATTTTCCACATCACTACACTTTATGGCTTCGTCACTCTCCTAGTGTCGGCCATCATAGCTCGATTCAGAGTCCAGGTGGACATCTCGAGTCGGGATGTGTCAATTTATCTACCTATATGAAAGATTCATATTTATAATTAACATGTATCACTGCTTAATGTGTCTTTCTTGTAGGTATTATATTTTTGTATTTTGTAGTTAGGTTTCATATCTCGTTTATAGGTAGAATATACATTTAGTTATTTATCTACCTATGCCATAAGTTTTTGTTCATAGTCTAACTATAACATAGATTAATTGTATTACATATTTTTTCTTTCTTTTTATAATATACCTTTTATCACGAAATTTAATGGATTTAAATTTTTCATGTAAAAAGAAAAAATTGAATAATTAATATAAAAATATGTAATTAGATAACTAGATTCATTCCTAAAAACAACCTATACTTTTAGGCATAGATCTAAAAGCCCTTTTTTTATATTATTTTTGGTTGTTGAATTGAGTTTGCATGTATTTGTATTTTCTAATAGCCCCCGTTGGACTGTTTTATTGTTCTTGTTGGTTTCTTATTAGGTAAACCCGTATAAAATTGTTTTATATCCTTTGGTATGCACTTAATTTGTAACTTTGTAAGTGCGTATCCTTTTTTTATTCAATTATTTTTATTAAAATAAATTTTGCATTGGGGCCAAATGGATTACAGGTTTAATTTAATGATGGCAAGCCAACCTCATGGAGCAAACAATAATCAAAAGCTTAATGGGACCCTATTTTTTGGATCAAACTCAAAAGCTTAAGATAATCTGAGGTTATATTATAATATTTATTTTATTCAAACGGTATTTAAATTAATCTTTTCTAGTAGTTTGGGGCAAATTTGAACTCGAATGCAGATAAAATACTATCTTGAAATTCGATGTGGGAACTGCAAGGGGACAGAGATTAGACCAATGAAATGCACTCTGCAAAATGAGGTTGAATCCAGGAATACTTGGCCTATGAGTTGGATAGAAATTCATAATATAATGACCCCATATATATCATATAAACTATACACTAATAAATGAGAAATACTAAGAAGATTCTCTTAAAATATAATTTTTTATTGAGTCTCTATCCAACTCATAGTTTAATGTAAATTATTGTATCAATATTATAAATCATTGCGCAAAAAATATAAGGTGACAGATAATCCATGAAGATTCCCACTATTGATAGAGTCTCCTTAGCATTTCTCAAAATAAATAAGGAATTATTAATAGCACTTCAAAAATCTAATTGTGCACACCACACTTTCTATATTTAAAAAATAAAAATACTAGTCACAATTAAAATTTTAAAGTGGCAATAACAGTTACCGAATAAATACTCTCCGACGTGAAATTATCTATATTTAGGACCGACCTTCCCTGCAAATCCTTGGTGCATCTGATTAATTTATAATTAATTAGTACTGTGATATTATAGAATTGTTTCCTATTGCTGGGAGCGCAATTTGCAAGTTGATGAAATACAGAAATTCAATTAATTAGGTCGGTAGAATGATTCGTCTTAATTTTATATTAAAAGGAGAAATTAGTTTAGGAGAAAACCTTGATTAACATACTGTTTTCTAATTGTTCACACATAAATAAATAGCTGTGATCTTGTAATGTGACTTGTGAGGAGCCCGAGAGGTATAATTCCAATGAACACAAATAAGAGGGTGAGCGATCACAATGATAGCTCTACCTGGTGGTTGCTTGGATGATGAAAGGCTACAGCTCATATTCTCTAAACATGTAGATACTTAAAACTATAATGTTGATAAGTAATTAGTTCATAAACAACTAAGGTTCTAAAAGACGTTAGAATAGTCAGGTGGCAGGTTGAGACATAACGCCTACCGCCTAGGCAGACTAAGTGAATTTAAATAATTTATTGTTATATCATATAAATAAGGTTTTTTAGCCAAAATAGTCTCTAAGATTTGCATAACTCCTCACTTTGGTCCCTAAGATTTGAAATCAATAGAATTAGTCCCTGAGTTTGTCCACCATCAATCATTTGAAAAATCTCCATTAAATAAGAATAGAATGATCAAAATACCCTTAATTTTTGTCAAATCATTTTGACCCATTGTTTATTAAATTGAGGGTATAGTTGTCATTTTGATCCTTATTTAACATAATTTTGCACGGAATGACCAAAATGATTGATGGTGGACAATCTCAAGGACCACTTCTATTGATTCAAATCTTAGGGACCAAAGTGATGTGTTTTGCAAATCTCAGAGACCATTTTGGCTAAAAAGCCTAAAAATAAATACACATTTACACTTAAAAAAAAAAACTATGTTTGTATTATTGTATTGGGAATGAAATAAAGATAAAATGCAATAAAATTCATAAGCTTAGTAAGTAAATATACAATTCAAAAGTCAAAAACCATAATCTCAGTAAGCAAATTAACAAATTACAAATATAAGAACGGTTTTCACAATTGAATTTATTTAACAATTTCATTTGGATAGGTTACGCGTTACTCACTTTAACTTAATTAGTTAATTAAAAAAAATTACTTGAAATTGCCTAGCGTGCCACCTAGACCACCTAGTCCCTTCCCGATTTTAGTAACTGTTTTCTAGAATCGCTATAGAACCCCACTGCCTAGCACCTAGGTCAATTTTTAGAACACTGCAAACAACTTTTCCAACTATTTAAGGGAGTGGGTCAGTCGAACCATTTAACTGATTAACCTATTGTGATTTTAACCTAGTACCCCAAAAGAAAAAGGGAAAAAAGCCAATTTCTAATGATTTACTTTCCGAAGCTTTTTTTTTCCTTACATTTGAAAGAGTGAGACGGTCGAACTACTAACTGATTAACCTATCACGATCTTACTCGTCATGTAAAGTCAAATTCTATATTGATTTTCGGAAGAGTCAAGTTAAGTGCCTTGTTGATCAAAGTGCTCTTTAAACCAGGATTATGACTAAAGGCAGCGCAGCTAAATGCATGCATGTATATATGGTTGTCCACACACAAACAAAGCAAGTTGCTAATATTTTGTTTACCCTAATATAATCCTCCAATAAATTAAAGAGCACAAGATAATAGAGAAAATTTGGATCTTGTTCAAATAAACCGGCT
Organism: Cydonia oblonga; assembly: GCA_015708375.1. Classification (NCBI taxonomy): domain Eukaryota; kingdom Viridiplantae; phylum Streptophyta; class Magnoliopsida; order Rosales; family Rosaceae; genus Cydonia; species Cydonia oblonga. The sequence continues at coordinate 21,428 of JADOBS010303831.1, read as the reverse complement.
GTATTCGAACTAAAGAGTAGCTTTTAGTATAATAATATTGCTCTTTCAAATGTTAAAAAATGTTCGAAGTTCGGATTGATAATACAAGAACAAAAGAGAAAATGACAGTATTATAATTCGTAACCGATAGAGTTTTGGGAATACGACATTAATAAAGGTAATGTCGTATAGCAATAAGGTTACATCACTACTCACTACTAGGCAGTATATGTTGACTCCCCCCACCATGCATACATGTGGTTACATGACAAATGCAATTTTGAAATTAATATGAACTCATAGTCGTTGATTAGTAAAAGCATGCAGATGCAGTCATCATCGTAGGGCTGCTTGCACCAACTTAAAGTAGCTGTTGTTATTACAAACGATATTCTTGTCGATACTACACTGTAAAGAGAAAGAAAAGTTTGATTTCAAGATGCAGTGGGTTAAAAAAAAAACTCTATTCCACACAACAAGTCTTGAATTCGATTCTTAGAACTAGTGAATTGCACGATGATGGCCATGAGGAGGCTGAAAGGCTCTATTTATCTATATATTGAGAGTATAGAATGATAATAAAAGTTGAATCATCGGTAAAATATGTTATGTTGAAGAAAATTGATGATCCATCATAAAACTAAATAACGTTATGAGAAGTAGCCAAACTTGTTATAATTGTTTATCTATGAAAGAAAGTAGCTCAAATGCCACTCCTTTCTGCCATGAAACTCCTTCTTTCTGCCATTCAACATATGTTATTTCTATATCTTCATACGTACTCCAACTTAATGTCTAATTTATGCATGAATGCAATTAGGGTTTCCATCATCCAAGTTGCATTTGGGACAAAAAGTATTGTGCTTAATCTACTTGTATTTGTTTTGATCGCAAGAAAAGTACGATCCATTATGCAAAGATACAGAAAGCCCACAGAGAAATTAGGCCGATCTATATGTGCTTTGCAATTTTGCAGGACTCGTCATAAAAGTTTATTTTTCCACAAAAAGAAGAGATAACAATTTTTTTTTTAATAAACGATAGTATCCATATTAAGAGGCTGGGGAAGCGGAGTGGGCTAAACTTTATAATGAGTTTGCCATAATAATGTGGTTCAGCTTCGCAATTGGTGAGAATCAAATGTGGTTCAGCTTCGCAATTGGTGAGAATCAAACCTAAGACATTTCACGTACAAATGAAGAGAAATACAACTAAACCATAATACTAAGTACCTGAAAAAATATTTTTTTTTATTTTAAAAAAAACTCATAAAACATAATAAAAACACAAGCAATTCAGATTTAAGAAAAGTGAACAAAAGGGATTAACTTAGGCCACTCAGTACTACGGTATGATGATACTCCTATTTCCTTGTAAGTGAGATGTCTTAGGTTCAATTCTCGCCAAAAGCCGAATTTGAACCACATTATTATTAGCTCATTGTGAAGCTAAGCCCACCCCCTTCCTCTTAATATAGATAATATCGTTTGTTAAAAAAAGATTAACTTAATAATTAAATAAATAGATTAAGTTGAAGTTGGAAAAAGGGCAGGAATAGAAGCATTTTGAGGCATGATTTCTTGGCTTTTTGGAGTGGGAAAGATTCTAAAACAACCAGGAAAGAAATGTAGGGTTGTGAAATATAACATGCATGGGACCCACAAGAATCAAAATTATGTATCCAAAATTCCAAATTCATCCAAGTTGCCCACAAACCTACACAAGAGTCAAATTTGGTTTATGGTATAGATGGCCCCTACTCATGTTATGTTTGGATGAAGAAATTCAAGATTACTAAAGAATTTTAAAATGACGGAAATTGAAATGACGAAATTTTATTTTCTAGAATTTGTAAATTTTATTGTTTGGTAAACCTAAAGAACAATGGAATTGAATTCGAAATTTGTTATTTTTAAACTCTAAATCATAGAAATTGAGAAATGACACCTATTTACATGAAATTTAAACTTGGGAATTGGAGGTCCCAGATCCCAAGTTTTTTTCCATGCAGAAATTCGAAATTTCTATGTTTATGAATCCAAACAAGAGAATTGGTGCATGTCAATTTATAAATTTTGATTTTTAACTAAATTCCAAACTTATTTCCTTCATCCAAACATAGTGTAAGATCTACATGGCAAAACCATGTGTCAAAAATGCCTTCCCCATTTTCCTCTAATTATCCATTGGTCTATTTCTATGCCTCCTTGTCATGGAAAATTTATATTGTTTTTTTATCGACGAGGGAAGGAATTCGAACTTGAATCTTCTTTCATTGTTAGAAAATATGTATGTACCATGAAGTTAAGGATTAGTTACAAATAATTCAAGATACACTTTTAAGTTATTGTTTTTACCACGCTGGTATAACAATCAGTTAAAAATGTCTTACGATTTTATTTTATTTTATCTTCTCAATTTAAGATTCACTCACGAATTACTTGAAATAGTAAAGAAACTTGTTTAGGTACGGTAAACTAGTATATTTATAATTTTAGGTTGATCAATGATTCTGATAATGAGCTCTGTATGCATCAATAATGGACGATACTTCTTTCTAATAATTTCGTTAAATAGTATTGATGGGTGCATATTTTCATATATTTTTATCATATGTTTTTCTTGAATTTTGTATATATTAATGGGTTAAATGCACTAAATTCTATTGTTTTATTTATAGGCATTCAATATTGGAGTTACATGAAAAAGAAGTGGAAAATGAGCATTTTGGGTGTCTAGAGTAATTTCAGTGGAGTAAGAGGCTAATTAATTGCACCAAGACATATGCATTACAACAACAAGATGAAACCGAACAATTTTAGAATCAAATAGACATGGGAATACTATTCGATGAATTTTAAGAGAGAACTTAATCACTAGTTTTATTATTTCTGTTTATTTTTCATTTCTTAAATAAGGGGATCCTTCTCCTTATGATAAGGGGGTCAGCCACCAAAAAAAACCACAAAGAACAATTCACATAGGGCCTGCGGCAAGGAAGGGCAAGGAGGAAGAGTTACGTTGGAGTTTTTCTTTGCTAGGGTTATGATGTAGCTTGATTATGAATATTTAATTATCTTGTGATATTGTTATTATCAAGTTTTTCTTCCTTATTGAGTATCTTTTGCTATTCGTAATACGTTTAATTTGTATTTAGATGCTTGATCACCATCTAGGTTTAGATTAACTTGATTTGATGCAAGTTAGAGTAGATGTCATACTTAACTAGGGTTTAGCTTCTTGCAATTGATACCATATACACCTATTTGTAGATGCCATACAATTAGGGTTTATGTGATTTTCCAATGATTTCTATAGAGCTTAATGGGTTCTTACTTGTTTAAATTCATTTAAATGTCATAGAGGGTTAATATGTAAGGATACTTTTGATGCAACTAGATGCCATGACCGTCGAATAATTTAGGGAAAATCGATCAACAATATTGGAGAACTACTTGATCATAACATATTAAGGGAATTAAATAAAATTGGTTATGGTGAATTCGGATGCCCTAGGTCTTATTTTCTTATGTTTCAATTTATAATGCATTTTATTTTCAAGCTTTATTAATTTTAAGTTTAATTCAAAATATCATATATTTTCCATTAAAGCTTCTCCACTATAATTTGTTTCAATTTAGTTAGTAAGATTTTTAGAATCAATTTGATCTCTGTGGGATGATATTTGTGCTTCAATGCCATACTATCATCTGATTCGTATACTTGCGAGCATTAAAATTTGAAACTTAATGAGGTCAATTTTAGTTATCTAATTTTCGCAACAAGTACCTACATCAAAAGAAACACTTGTGGAAAACTTTGTATAGGCACCGTACTCAATTGATGTGGCTCTGTTGTCAGGTGTGTCGAACGGATGACGTGACCCATCAGTCAGACCTTGGAATTTCTCCTACATTACCTGCACATACGATGATATATTATATGTCACTCAAGTGGAATTGAGTTTTATTTAGTCCAATGGAGTTGAGTTAGCCCAATGGGTTTGTTTTGGGCCATTGGCCAATTGCGACCGTCAGCCATAGGTCCGGGGTCTGGGATTAGCTTCGGAAAGCCGTAGGTGTCCCGAACCTCTCAAAACATATTTACTATTGTACCCTTCCCTCTGTCCCTCCATTTCCCTCCTTGTTCAATTTCCAATACGTAACGATCGACGACGGCGTTTCTCCCTTCATCAATCTCAGTGTCTCACAGTCTCACAAGCATTGAAATTCTAGAGAGAGAAAGAGAGAGGAGAGAGATATTGAGAGAGAAGTTAGGGTTTCAGCTCGGGTTTCACGATGGAAGGTCTCATCATTCTCGATACGGACAACGGCGACGCCGGAGGTAAAAATTTCTCAGAATTTGATTTTCTTTACGTCTTGAAACTCGATCTTCTGCTATTGTTTTTGTTTATTCATGAATCAGCGTTTGATTTTGTGGTATGAATCAATTTCTTGATTTAGAATTAAATAAATTAATGTTTGAGGGTTTACGATTTGGGACGAGCTGAAATTACGAACTCTGGTGCTGTTTGGGTGGGATTCATAGGACTAAGGCTTGTTGAAGTTCGTAAAATCTCGTTATTGCTAGCTATCGAGGTTTTCTCGAGTAAAATTTGTGTAGGATAAGTGCAAATATGTTGGATTTTGAGAGGCACAAGCACAACTAGTTTCAAGCTCTGGTCAGTTGCTGACAAATGTGGGAAAGAGGGGAATTTTTATTTCTGACCAGTGTAGCTATTCGATTCAGTCCTCGGGAGCTTTCCATTTTCTGGAAATTTTTGTGGACATCTGCTTTGTTGTGATGGTAGGCTTGGTAGCCAATTAGTTATTGCGTTTTTTTTGTTAGGTTTTGCTGAAAATGACAGAATGTTTGGTGTGAATGCCAGATAACAAGGCAAAAGGTGAGAAAATTGCTAAGGGGTTGTCGATTGGAAGTAACACACGGAAGAGGCTTCCTGATATTAGCAACTTGCAGCAGCAGTGACCGAAACCATCGCTTCAGCAGGGGAAGCAGCAATTTGATTCAGATACAAATGAAGAGTATATTGACAATCTTCAGAAGGTACATTCTCGGTTGTATCTCTCTTAATCTCATATGTCTAAGTATGTTGATGATGCGGTCGGTTTAGCTAATTTTGGGTTTGTTGAATGTGTTCACAGGAAAATAGGACATTGATGAAATTTCTTACTGACAGAAAGTATCCTTTTGGCCATCTATTTTCCTCATTGTGTGTTTCTCTCATTGATGTTCCTAATCTGCTTCGGCATGGCTTTCTTTTTCGGTTTTCTTAATTCTATTTGGTAGCAAAATCATAGAATTGAGCAGAGTAGAGATACAGAACTTGAGAATCAATCTGCAGAAAGTACAACAACAGAATTTACAACTCGCCCAAGCAAATAGCCAGATCTTAGGGGTACTTTTTTACATGTTTTAGTTGTTGATTATTCCGATCTTCCACAATACCTGGTAATTTCATCAACTAATATAAAATCGACTTTCTAATTCAATTTTGCAGGAACTTAATTTAGGTAATGATAGGGTAAGTTAAGTTTCGACTGTTGAAGTCAGAGTAGTGTGTGCTTTCACTTTCTATTTTATATTCAAGTGAAGAAGAATGAACTAACAGCATTATGCTTTTACTTTTAGCTAAAGGCACTTCAACATGAAATCAGGTGCAAAAATGGTTTGCTCAAAGTGAGAAAACTGGAGGCTGAGGTGAGTTTAACTAATTAAGACTTTAACCTGTTTTGTAAGGTTATAGACTTTTTTGTTGAACTGTAGACCCTGTGTTCCTAGGAGAAACCCAAAAGAGTAACTTGCCAAAGTACATTAAATCAGGTAGTTAGCACATTCCTTTCTCGTTTCTGAATTAAACCTTGAAGGAGTGATCTGTTTTGTTGACCTCTTGTATTCTTTACAAATTTCCTTTCACCACCCACAGGTAGAAGGTTTAACTAAGTGTGTTGAAGCGGGGGAGTCCTTGCAAGCAGACAAGAAGGATGGTCCTTGTAATATCCAAAGGGATCGACATCCAAAAAATCCACGTAAATGTTAACTTGACAACTCATTGTATTTCTGATATGTTGTTTCTGTGCTAACAATCTTGAGATATAATTTGCATGCAGTTGTGGCTTCTCATACTGTTGAGGCAGTTGAAGTTAAAGAGAAGGCTGATAATACAAGGTTTGTTTGTATATGTTTGATTGCTTAATGCATACGTGTTTTCGGGTTTTACTTTATTTACATGTGCTCTGTGGTTTCCTCATAGAGGCTTGAGAAGGCAGTCTGTAAGGTTTAAAACTGAAGAACACAAAGCAACGGAAGAAATGCTCGAGACCAATGGTTGCAAAATTCCTGTCTCTCCTCTTTGCAATAATGTGGTTCATGAAAGTGAGACGACATTTTCATCAGCGGAAAAAGAGGCTCCTACTATTGAAGCAGTCCAAGCTAACAAGAAGGCTTACCACAAAAGGTTTGTTCGTGTATGTTTGATTGTTTTGTGAAGTACATGTCTTCAGTAGGTTTTCATATTACTTACAGATGCTTTATGGATTCTTAATAGACGTTTTACAAGGCAGTCTGCAAAGTTAAAAACTGAAGAACAGGAAGCTACTGAAGAAATGTTTGAGACCAATGGTGACAAAATTCCTGTCTCTCTTGTACGTGACAACATGGTTCATGCAAGTGAGACGATATGTCCATTAGGGGGAAAAGACGATTCTACAAGTGCAGCAGTCCAAGCTAAAGAGAAGGCTTACAACTATAGGTTTGTTTATTTATGCTTGATTGCTTTGAGCAAGTACATGATTTCATTAGGTTTTCACATTGCTTACAGATTCTTTATGGTTACTTAATAGGCGTTTTACGAGGCAGTCTGCAAAGTTAAAAACCGAAGTACGGGAAGCACCTGAAGTGTTTGGGACCAATGGGGAAAAGTTTCACGTCTCTCATTGATGTCATAATGTGGTTCATGAAAGTGCTCCGACATGCTCAGTGTTGGAAACAGATGATTCTATTACTGAAGCAGTCCAAGCCAAAGAGAAGGCTGGCAACAAAAGGTTTGTTTGTGTATTTTTGTTTGCTTTAAGGATGTACATGTTTTCAGTCGGCTTTAACTTTATTTACAGATTCTTTATGGTTTCCTGATAGGCGTTTGACTAGGCAATCTGCAAGGTTTAAAACCGAAGAATTGTTTGAGACCAACGATGACACAGTCCATGTCTCTCCTCTAAGTGACGATGTGGTTCATGAAAGTGGTTCAACATGTTCTTCGGTGAAAAAGGAGGATGAAGGATACACTGCCCCGCGATCTGAAGGCCAGGAATGTCGAAGATCATCTGCAAGGCCACTGCGGCGAGCGACTCGGACGATTAAGTCATACAAGGAAACTCCAGTTAATGTGAAGATGCGCAGAGAAAATTGAGTCAGTTGATGCTTAGAAGATTAACTACATTGTTGTGCCTTTTGGTATTAACTAGTTGTTTTGTAAAATTACTCTCGGTTCAGGAAACATGCCTTTAACTTTGTAAAGTTTAACGCTAATCTAGTTTCCATTAATATAAGCAGCAGCTGATGGGTTAAAATGCACAAACTTAACCTGAAATGTGCAATGGGGCTCGTAGCTCAAGCAGTTAAGAGCATACTCCTGCATCCGAGGTTCTAAGTTCGATTCCTCCTCCCTACTATTGTATCCAAAACTCAAGTCTCTCTCTCTCTCTCTCTCTCTCTTTCTCAAGGTATTGTGATCATTGAAAGTATGATTTCTGTCAATTTTTTTTCTTCCCTTGCAGTAAAATATTGTTCTTACTTCTTACCAGTCATCTAATTAATCACAGGGGCTTATGATTTTTTTCCTTTTGGGTATTTTTTTTTGGTATTGGCTTTTTAGCTAAAATAGTCTCTGAGATTTGCATAACTCTTCACTTTGTTCCTTGAGATTCAAAATCAATAGAAGTTGTCCCTGTGTTTGTCCACTCTCAATCATTTTAGTCATTCCGTGAAAAAATTATGTTAAATAAGAAGGACAAAGGTATCCTCAACTTAAAAAACAAAGTGCCAAAACGATTTGATAGAAATTGAGTGTATTTTTGTCATTTTATATTTATTTAATAGATATTTTTCACGGAAAGACCAAAATAATTGATAGATGAACAAATTCAATGACAACTTCTATCAGTTTCAAATCTCAGGACCAAAGATAGAAGTTATCCTAATCTCATTTTAATTGAAAAAAAAATCTTTCGTATATAACCTAGATTAATCTTGAATAAATAAATGACTAGCCCATATCACATATTCACATCTTTACATGCAAAAGAGGAGACAAAAGGGGTCGATTCTTTCTTTCTTTCTTGCATCGTGATCAAATCACCCCTTTACAACGCCAAGCCGCGTTCTTGCACGAACAAAACAGGGAAAAGGAAAGCCTAAGCAAATGACCCAAGTTGAGGAAAAAGCATGTTTTGTAGAGTCTTGGACAACAAACAAATATGCTTTATACTTACAATTGTGAGCACCCTTTGACTATGACATATATGCATATTTTAGTTGGACATTAGCTAGTTTTCACATCTCATATCATGCTAGTTTTTTTGTATATATAACTATCATGAACACACTACGGTCTGGTAGTATTCCTCTTTATTTGTAGGTGAGATGTCTTAGGTTTGAATCTCGTAGATGACAAATTCGATACCAAATTAGGTTGTCCATTATGTGATTTAGCCGAACTCTCCCATTTCCTTAATGTAAAATATATCGTTGTTTTAAAAAAAAATCATGTATTGTTATTTAACAAAGCAAAACAAAATTTAAGTGTCGCTAACAATCCTACGCCTCAAATTCAATTTAGAAATTGGTCGAGACTCAAATCTGTACCCATTGAAACATAATATTTAGGAAAATGTATAAGGAAAATGTGCGTTATAGGACATTACAAATTCGGTTTGTTGAAATAGAAAAATGAACTAACCGACGCAATCGACAAAAAGTTTGACACGGAAAATGATCAATCAACACGATCGGCAACCTCAAATTCAACTTCGTCTTTCATAGGCAAGATTCTTAGTTCACGTTTTTTAATTTGCATGGTATATGTAAAGAAACATGCGAGACATTTCACTTGCAATGCTTCGTGCCCATCGTGCCAATTTCCCAACGGTAAAAAGAGAAGTGCATTCATTATGGTGCTATCCATACACCCATATATGGATGCAAGTAGGATCAAGGTAGTTCTGAGATTCAAAAATATACACGTGAGGGTCTTCTGAGGATTCTTCAAATGTTTGAACAAGTCATTTTTGTGCCTATTAAATGTTTGATGTAATGCATACTAGGCATTTCTCGACAGGTTGTGTCGACAACACTCGACAAATATTACTCATCAGTTTCTTTCGGCATATGCCGCTATTTGTTGTCATGTGTGCAACATAGTTTGGTTGACAACAACAAGCTCACCAAGCGTTCGACAAACCTCAGTGAATAAGCTGATTCTTTTTTGCGCACTCCGCGCTCTATTCCTATCTAAAAAACTCGTCTTTAACACTGGGACCCCTAAGGTTCAAATTCTAGATCCGCCACTACATAGACCAATATTACACATCTCTCAATTTTCAGCTACAAGATCGAATGAATTGAAGAAGATCAATATACGAAATTAACAATGATGTGTGTGAGGTAAAAAGATCTGTTTGAATAGTACTATTCTATTTAATATTTTTATGACCTGTCACATTCTTATTGCACCACACAAAAGAGCCCACATGAGTTTTTCATATATGCTTTGCATGTGTGTGCATGTGAATATAGAGCCATGAAAAATGACAAGTTGGAGAAGGTGGACTCATCATGGCATGCAAGATGTAGGATAGGACCCACGCGCAAGCCATGGTTGGACAGATCTTCCAATACGACGAGCTCACGAAATCTGAAAACAAAGGATCGAATAGGAGGAGGATTCTATCTTTTTTCAAAATTTTGGGATAAATTTGTTACCCTAAAGAGGGTCCTCAAGGACCCTACCATTACCTCCTCTGCCATTTTTTCGAACGTTACTTTTGGTGCAATTCACTTATCTCAGTCATGGGTATGAACCAGATGAAAGAAGATCTCCATGCAGACATTGTCACATGTGGTTGGAGGAAAAATATTCATTCTAATTCTACGACACACCATAACGTCATACATGATGCCATTGCTGTTTTCAATTTTGAGTTTATCAAAGTTTTAATTTTTTTAATATACGATTAGGCTGGGAGAGATTTTTTATGTGCTCGGACCAAGGAGCTGTAGGCCATATGCTATTATACAAGTAGAAGAAATTTTTTTTCTTTTCAAATTTTCCTCCACTTTATGTGCCCCTGCATTGAAAAATCTCTCTTAGGGTGGAGGTTGAGCTAAGTCACATAATAAACCATTAATAATTAGTATCGATGTGGCCATTCTTAAGAGAAAATTTCCAGTGAACACAGTCCGAAACACCAAGTGTTATAATACAATTGACGAGAAAAATGTTTTCTCAAGTTTCCAACCAATTATATTATTACACGTAGTGTACTGAGCCGTATTTAAACATACTGAAAATCTCTCTATTCTTAACAATTTTACATGCAAAAAGTAATATCCCTAATTAAATTGTACTGCTAGTGACATCTAGTTTTTATTAATGAGTAAACATATCCATTCATTTATTTAAAAAAAATTATTGTGTGGTACGTGAACATGTATTTGTTCCAACATAAAATTTGCAATGTTATCGTACTATATAATAATTGTTCATTCACCAGCTGCAAGATTTTTATTTTTTAGGTAATTTTCTAATTCATGCAATTATCCGCAAATCACACATCCTAATCCATCAAGATTCAGTGGCTTTACAGCCGCAATATCTTAGTGTGGTCACTATTGTCAATATTAGTAGTTTCAAAATTTTAACTCTAAGGATTTGGTCGAGTACAAAACGAGCAAGGTTTGAAATCCCAACTCAAGTTCAAACTTTTAAATATGCATTTTTTGAGATTATCTGTTATGCTTTGGCGTATTGTTTTACTCGATGTTAAAAATACGTTGTCATCTCATGTGATAGTCTACCTTTAATGGTGGAATATTTTCACATTCAATAAATTAAAATTTGAGCAATGGTTGCGGCTCAATGAAATACGTATAAGCTCGACTTTTTCTCCTTCTAAGAGTCAAAAAGAACACCTGAGATTAAACCATAAAGGAGAAAAGTGTTACAGATGAATCGGCTTTAATCATTCACCAAATATGACCTTTTTCTTATAATTATATTATCTGACCAAGGAATTTCTCCAACATTAAAGTAATGGATATGGATTGTCTGTTGTTTATGATTCGAGAAGCTCTTGTCACTTTAACGTCTTGAAGCGATAATGATTTTATCTTTGTTTGAGATGTGATTAGTGATGTTATAAATCTAAAAAAAAATAATACACACACACATATAATACGCGTTGGACAGTGTAATCAGCCGGTGTGGTAATTCGAATACTAGCTCTGTGTAAAATTCGTCGATGGTCACACGTGCTATGCGGGGCTCAGCTACAGGCAAAAGAAAAGGTGCAGCTGATGAAGACTTGGGTCTCTCAAACTGCAGATTTCACATTCACATTCCTACAAAAGTTTAGTCCTTGTGTACACAATGGGTAGGGTAGAAAAAAAGCACTTGGCGCGCAATTGAGCATCTATAAATGCTTTTGGCCTTGTGTGTTTTGTTCAACGTCCATCATATCACAAGAACTAGAAACCAAAGTATATACTTCTAAGCAACCAACACCAACCGTAATGGAGGTTCAGTGCAGCCCTTTTAGTTGGGAATTCTTCTATCAGGAAGAGGTATTGGGTTTCGTTCGAGCTCGTATGATAACCTTTTCAGCTTTCAATTTCTCAAATTCTATTTTCTTAAACGCATGGCTAATTAATTTTTTTTTTTTTTTTGGCAGGGGATAGAAGAGCTAAGGCATTCTCTTTTGCGCACAACTTTGGAGCTTGAGACAACAATTTTATCAGCAAAGGAGAAGATTTCAACAAGTGAAGAAGAAATTGTTCGTCTCAAAGATCTCCTCAGCAAAGCCCTCCAAGAGAGAAATGAAGCTGAAGCAAAATGCCAAACCCTAGTTTTGGACAAACTCGTGCTCCAACAAGAGCTACGGAAGCAGCAACAAAAAGATGAGGATAATGAATCAAAAGGCAGTCAATCTAACAAACACTTTACCTCTTCTGACTCCGAAGAAACCATTGTTCCATCTCCGAATTCAGACCCTATTATGATGCCGCCGGCACCATTGTCATCACCGCCGCCACTGCCACTGGATGCTTTGAAATTGGGACCTATGAAGCCGTTGCCGGAAAAAGGGAGGCTACTTCAAGCAGTGATTGAAGCCGGACCGCTGCTTCAAACCCTTCTCCTGGCTGGACCGCTGCCTCAGTGGGAGCACCCTCCTCCCCAACTAAAGTACATTGAGATTCCACCGGTTGCCATTTCTCCTCCACCACGGCGACTTCAACACCAAGACTCTTGCAATTGTAGTGGTACTAGTTGTTTCGGTCACAAGAGAAGTTTGGTAAGCTCTGATGATTCTGGTTCTGATTCATCACCCAACACCAAACGCCGAAAGCTTGTTCTCCATTGACAAACATTTTGTGCGTTTTAGTTACATAATTTTCTAAGGCTGCACATCCTTTTCATACTGTCAAACATGCAAGGGCAGCAGTATGGAATGGATTGCTACAATCCATATCAGTTAGAATTTTTCAGACAACCGTCTTAGAAATGAAAATCATAGCTTATTTAGGTCCGTCTGATAACTATTTTGTTTTTAGCTTTTAACTCGGACGAAGACTTGAATGATTCAATCTTCTCTTCTCAGAATTTAGTTGCTCTAATTCTGTAGTTAATGTAAAATTAGTGGGAGCTATAGCCTCCAATTAATGTAGAATCACATTTTGTGTGTGCCTTTGGTATATTGGGGATGATCAAAAGTGACCAAATTTCGGAAAATGTTATGATTTAGTTTAAAGGCCATAATTGTGCTCATGCTATTTCTTCTCACTTTTTTGCTTTTTTTCTTGGTACATAAAAGTAGCATAATTATTATGACAAATAATCATAAATCTCCCAGAGATTTTTTCTTTTTATGAAGCATGCATACCCACCATTCACCTTCACTGTGAGTGTCTGCCATAATCCCACCAAAGACATCTATAATTAGATTCTTTGTTATCATGACTATTGCATTTGCACAAACCATACCTTAAAAAAAAAAAACCCGATCAATTAATTTTTAGTTAAAATGGTTTTTGAGATTGTTGTAACCTCTCAATTTAATTTCTAACAATGAAAATTGATAGAAGTGATTCTTGTGTTTGTCCACCGTAAATTATTTTGGTCATTCCATAAAAGTCTGTCAATATTCTCGTTACATTGTCATGTAAACGACTACGTGACCACATTTTTAAGGGTGTTTTTGTCAAACCTACCCACCCACTTAATGAGGATATTGACAGATTTTTCACGAAACTAAAATGATTTACGGTGGACAAACACAGGAACCATTTCTATCAATTTTCATTATCAAGGACCAAAGTGGAGTTATACTAATCTTATAGACCATTTTAGCTAAAAATTAATTAAAAAAGAAGAAAGAAATAATGAAAAATGATCTCAAATAGCACTATTACGACAACAATGTTCTCAAGTCGCAATGTTGTTGCAGCAAATCAATAGCAATAATACTTATTTATGGTATACCAAGATTATCTTCTATCAGATAATATCAGCAACATATTGCGATGATATCGATATTTGAGAGCTTTTATCATAAAGAAAACCTTCAATCCCAGCAAGGGTTCAACAGGAAACTATGTTCACACAGTAAGATCAAATTTGAACTGGAACGTTTGTTCAAGAATATAGTTCACTTAGAGGGTTTGGTTTAGACTAATGAAGTAAGTCAATGAAATTAAAGGAAGTAATAATATATAATGTTTATGGACGTTGCTTTCTTAGCTTGAAACCATTGAGCCATATGATCATCATGAACTCACATGCTCAGTGAGAAATTTGACAACAAGGTCCCACACTTTTTGCAAGGGTAATGGTCTACTCAACAACATATCAAATTTTCTCTAACTTCAATTTTTATTCACTTTTTCATCCATCTAAAGAACTATGAACAAATAAAACCGATAATAAAATTTTGATCAAAACAAGAAATGGGAACGTTATAGTAAGTTGTATATAAACCACCAGATAGTGCTTTCTGTTATATATTTAGTGGTCGTCCGATTCCACTTTTGTTTAAAAGTTAGTAGCCAATTTTATTGTGCGTATTTCCCATCAATCCATTGTCATTGTCGTTTGGTATGTGATCACATGTTGTAGGTCAGTTTGTATTTAAAATTCACCAGCTAAAGTGTTCATAATCGGGACATAATGAAAACGAATATTAAATAACTTAAGCACAAATATTAGCGTTCAAAAAATAGTAGGATAATATCGTTAGTAGATATATAGAGAGCACTGAGATGCGTGTAAACTATTTTTTAAGTGCAATCTTTTCTTTCGAAAGTAATGAATTTTTCTTTTCTTTTTGTATTGGTTCAATATGTAGCATTACGAGCTAAAATTGTTACGGACCCTTCATCCTCTCTACTGGCGCCGCTTCGCCTCCGAACCAAACCCCCTTCCACTCCACTCCGCCGAGGTTTTCAGAAACCCCAATTGGCAATGCAATGCAAGCCGTCCTCCTCCGGATCAATGTCCGCCCAGTTCAACCTCCCAGGTTTCTTATTCTCTCTCTCGCTCCAAAAATCTGTCGAGAATTTCTAAGTTGTTTTTCCGTAAATTTCGGAACCAAATGTTGCATTAGAATTTGCTCGCAAAAAAAATGAGGGGTGAAAAATAAAAATAAGAGAAACTTGTGTAAAAGTAAGATTAAGGAGTTGGTTGTGGGTTTTGATTAAAGGGTTAAACTTTGTTACTGTTGTGATAAATTTGCATTGTGTATTGAATTTTTTATATAATCTATTTTATTCGAGCGATATTCTAATTTAATCAAAACTACGGGAGGGAGGGGAATTCGGAACAATTTCCACGTTAGTGCTAAGTTATGAACTTGTAATGTGTGCAGAGGGGTAAGCAATTGCAGGGTGCATGGTTTATTGTATTCAAGGGCGTTCTGGGTTAATGATTCAATTATTGCCTGGAATGTGGATGTTGGAAATGGTTCCTGCTACTTATTTGCCAGTAAAACCGCTGCTTTATCTTGTTCCAGTGATGAGGTACGGACTTTACTAACTTTTACTCCAAGTTCGAGTAATGGAGTTCATGATTAAAATCATAATTGTGTAACGAGACTTCTTCGCTAGCAGGTGAGGATATATATGTAAGATGTTATGTTATCTGTAGAAGCAGTTTCATGGAGCCTCGTATTGCTGTTTTCTCTTAACGTAACTTCTGAAGAAGTTTTGAAACTGCTTCGAACTGACCCATGTGTGAAACGATTTTTGTTGGGTGAATTTTTTTGTTTTTTTTTTCCACATATCAAAGACTATAAAGCTTTTAATGTGTCCCCTGATTTGGATGCCAAACCTCTTCTCAAATGCCAATTGGCTGTTGCTACTTTCGATTGTAAGAATGTTTTTGCACTTGTTCTTTGCCAGTCAGTTTTTACAACGAACTCTGATCAATTAATCTTTTGTTTTATATTTTCAATCTGTAGCCTTACACATGAGAGGAGACTGAGTGTTGAGGTGTGCATGCGATTACGAGTGCTGAAGTAGATGAAACTCGCCAATTCTAACAAATTAAGTTTTGAAGATTCTTAGTTATTGGTAATTTAATTGTTTATAGTAGTCGCCTGTTTGTACTAAATGTTATTCGCAGCGGACCATTTAAAGTGATTTAGCTATAGTTGACATTGCTGTTTTACATAACTATTATCCACTATCTTTCAGACTGAATATGTAATTAAACTCCTCCATCAGAATCCTGACTAATTATTTCCAGTGTCCTTTAAACATACATCAGATATTGTTATGATTTATGTTTAAATTTTCTCTGATCTTGGATCAATATTTTTATTTTCTTTGTTTTGGTGCTACTGCTACATAAGCTTGGTATTTCTTCCGCATTGTAATGCTACTTCAGAGTTACAAGTTGAATGCTTTCTGTGTTCCAAGAATAAATCCCACTCCTGTAGTCCTATGTCATCTTTTCTGATTGAGTAATCCATACCTGCTATAACATGTCTGTGTCTTTCTCAAAAGAGAAGAACGAACACAGCTGGCCGCTGTAAGCACTCGTGTATTTCCACAATCATTTGATCGTGTGTATTTCTTAGTGATGTTGACAGGTGATGCAGAAACCTCTGATAACGGTGTATCTGGCATCAGAAACTTTATAACGACCGCTATAACATGTCAAGTGATTATATTTTGGTTCTGTTTCTTTTAATTTTTATGTTTTTTCAGAATGAAACCAAGGTTAGCAGATCCATCCTTTTAAGCCACAGAAGTCGCATCCTCCTCGCTGCTGTGGAGAACTTTTCAAATTTGTTACGTATTACTATTAGGTACTCTTCACCACTTTTCCGTTTGAGGACGGCAAATGTTATTCAGGTGAGAGGCCTGGCATCTGTACTTATGTTCCACCACAAAAGTTTAAAGTTTTTTCTTGGAATTGATATTTCCAAGAAAAAGTGCTAGGCTTGTTGCATAGTAAACGCTATGAGCCGACCCATCTCTTTTAGAGATAAACCAAATTCATTCCCAAGTTTTAATACATAATATTCAAATTTTCAGGAACGGGTACGTTTGTATAATACTGGTCCTTCATTTCTCCCTGGAGTCATAGTAGTTAGCATTGAAGAAGGTCATGAAGGCGTGCCAGGGCTATCTCAAGCTGGATGCAATGTCGGTAGAATAGCACCAGAGATTTTCTGCATTACGTCTCAAGCCTAAAAAAAGATTCTGAATGATGAGATCATACCTCCTGATTTAGTTTATTTTTATGAGCTCATATCACTAGAATTTGCTTTAAAGATAGGCCCCCTTGATTTGTTTTCTTATAGCTCTTTAATATGAACTTGTTCCAGGTAACGTCAACGGATGAAATAGTTAAGAGATCTGCGTATGATGCTTCCTCAGGATGCTTCACTGCGCCCCCAAGAACTACATCTGTGTTTGTTAAACCTCGGGAAGTTTGAGTAGCTCTGCCGTAGACATGGTGTTCTAAGGATGTCATAAGAGTCGAGTACCATGGTTGACCAAAGCACGGTTTTTTCTTTCTTTCTGCAGTTGAGGAGGGAGAGAGGCAAAACCTAACGGGTTTTCGATGCACTCATATGTATTACCATGTTCAATAAAAGTAAAGTTAAATAAAATTTTCCTGCTTTTTAAGAGTGATTCTGTTTCCTAAAACTTGGTTGCTGCTACAAAGCAGTGTAATGACAGTTGGGTCAATTTTCTGCTGAATGGAATTGCAGTTATGGCACCCTAAAAATAAGATCTAGTCTTATAAAATCAAACTAAAAAATCACTTGGCTTCCTCTCTCTCTTGGGTCTTGGCTGTTCCATGGCTCATGGTCTATCTTTTCTTAAATTGGTTCAAGAAACTCTCACATGGAGAAGGTATACATAGGGTATGTGGGCAAGGAGACATGCAACTATAGAGGGACATTCTATAGTGGCCGCTGTCTTGGGGAGAGAAACGAGGATGGGAAAGCATTTTGGATTTTGCTATGGCATACGATCTCTTCCTAGTCAATAACTTCTTTAAGAAGAGAGAGGAGCATGTGATCACTTACAAGAGTGGATAATCAAAAACACAAATAGATTAATTTTCATGAGGAAGGGGGACTAGATAATGTGTAAGGATTGCAAAGTTATACCAAGGGAAAGCTTGGCTAACCAACATCGACTGTTGGTGATGGATGTACATATCAAAATGGATAAAAGGAAGAACAAGACCCTGAAGTATCCAAAAACTAGATGGTGGAATCTAAAAGGAGAAAAACAAGTCACTTTCAAAGAGAAAGTACTCGCCCAATGCATTAGGGATGTAGAGGGAAACCCTAGCCTCCATGGCTAGTTGTATCTGAAAAGTTACAGAATGACTATTAAGAGAGTGTAAGGGTTTTATTCCTCATCAAAAGGAATCATGGTGGTGGAATGAGGTACAAAAAATGATTAAGGCTAAGAAGGAATGTTGTAGAACCTTATATAGGATATAACCAATGAAAACTGTGAGAGGTATAAGATAGCAAAGAATGAAGAAAAAAATGTCATGAGAGAAGTGAGGTTAGTGCCTTTTGACAACATATATGAGCAAATAGATACCAAAGCAGAAGAGTTGGATATCTATAAACTGGCTAGAGAAAGGGAAAGGAAGACAAGAGACTTGAACCAAGTAAGGTGCATCAAGGATGAAAATGGAAATGTTCTAGCTACAGAGAATGTAGTTAAATCTCTTCAATGAAGGACATGACATGGTACTTCTTTGGGTGAGGTAGTAACTCAGAAGAGTGTAGAAATTACTCCTTCTACTGCACAAATCAGAAAAGAGGAAGTGGTTGTAGCTTTGAAAAAGATGAAGTAAAGAAAAGCAGTGGATCCTGACAATATATCGATTGAAGTGTGGAAGGTCTTGGAAGACATGAGTATGGCATGGCTAACAAACATTTTCAATAAGATTAACGAAGAAGATGCCCAATAATTGGCGAGAAAACACTTTGTTGCCTATGTACAAGAATGAGTGCGACATATAAAATTGCATGAACTATAAGAGTATTAAGTTAATGAGTCATACAATGAAGCTCTAGAGAGAGTAATTGAGCTACACAAGTCTCATAGAATCAATTTGGGTCCATGCTAGGGCGCTCGACACTGGAGGCAATCTATCGTTTATGAAGATCGATGGAATGATATAGAGATATGAAAAATGATTTTTACATGATCTTTATAGATTTGGAAAAAGCGTATAATAATGTCCCAAGATAAATCATTTACAAGTAGCATATATTCAAGCAATAAGGAATATGTATGATGGAGTAAGGAATGTAGTAAGAACTCATGAAGGACAAACTAAAACTTTCCTGTAATACTCTGAAAAATTAAACGTAATTTTACGAGGACGTATATTTTCCTCGTATATTTTATCGTATTTCTTGACATATTTGAATATAGGACAATTCCACGAGCGTTTAGGCGAAAGCCGTTTGCGAGTTCGAATTATATCAGTATAGTTACGGACATTTGAAGTTGTTTTACTAAACTAGTCTGTAATTTAATTAAACTCCCACTAGGTGGGAGTGAGAACCAATCAAGGGCTTGGATTTGGCCCAATTAGACCATCTCCAATGGTGACCTAAAATCTAAAAATATTTAGCCCATAAAATTTAGGTTTTAGCCCAGAAACAGCTTTTCTGCTCCAACCCTTCTGACCTAAAATTTTAGTCCGAGATTATCAAAGAATGAATTAAGGCTAATTTTTTTTTTTTAAAAAAAATGTAGACTATCCTAAATTAATTATGTGAACATTTTTACTTAAAAATATTTAAATTCCGATAAATTTTAAAAAATCACTAAATCAATACATGAAAATCATGATAAACCACATAAATTTAATACAAACGACATTTAATAAACCACATAAACTTAATACAAAAGACAATTAATAAACCACATAAAATTAATACAAATGAAAATTAATAAACCATATAAACTTAAAAAAAAAAAAGACAATTAATAAACCATATAAACTTAATACAATCGAAAACTCATAAACTTAATAATGATATCCACCATCTTGACTTGGTGATGGACTTGGGTGATAGTCTTGAGATGAATCATCATCTTGAAATATACTCCTTGTGGCATTCCTTAGTAAAATGTCTTTTTTCTTATCACGTAAGTATTTCTTCCTCTCTGGAGTGTATTTGTCGAGGTCCTCCACCATCAAATTAATTTCGAACCTTTCTTGCTCCCTATCTCCTTGTTCCTTCATGGCCAAACGCATTTGGGCTGATTCTTCTTGCCGAGAGATATGGTTTTCATTCATTCTTACCATTTCGCTAGTAAATTGTGCACGTATCGGATCTTGGGACTTCCCTTTTCTCTTTGCTTCCTTTTGCTTATCTCTACCTGGGCCTTGCAAAAGAAGAAGTTGGGGTCATTTGTTCAACACCTTCATTGTCGGCAAAATTCACACCTTCATTGACATCATTTAGGGGTGGGGCTTCACTATGAAATAATCTTCCACATTGTTGGCCCGCATCGGTTGCCCACCTCGGACAATCCTTGAGGATGTTCCAAGCATGATGCAACTTAAAAACTTGATTTTTTGGGAGTAATTCTTGTCTTGTAAATTGCCATTACTTTGTCACCCTATGCAACAAATATATAAAAACAATTAGTTGCAAAATACTATTATATACATGACAAATAAAATATCAACAAAAAAACTCACAATTTCTGAGGCGCCCCTTCCACTAGGCATGTGAACCATGGCTTTCTCCAAGCTTCCCTTCCACAAAGTGCACATTTTGTTGATAATATTCCATTGATCATAAACACCACCAGCTTCCCTTCGATCGGCATTGGAGTTTTCATGGAACTTATCAACGATTTTACCCCACAAAACCTTTCTATTTTGATTCGTGCCGATGACACCATATTCGCTAACAGAAATCCATGCCAAACATAAAGAAATATCTTCGTCAAAAGGTCCAATTACGACCTCTAACATGCTCTTTTGCCATCTTGAAAAATTTGGAAAGAGAAGAAAGGGTAGAAAGAAAAATTGGAAGAACTGTAGGAGAAAAGTGAGTTTTGTGTGGATGTTTGAACAAATACATATGTATTTATAGAGTTTTTGGGTGAATTTTGAGTTAAATATTTTTTTAAATTATTTTAGCCGTTGGATTTAAATTTGGATTAGGTTTTTTTTTTACCGTTAGATTTGATTATATTCGATCTAAGCCGTTGGAATCAATAAATATATAAATATATAACTTGTTGGTACCATATATTGGGCCTCGTATATTTGGGCCTTGTATTTGGGCCTCACACATTGAGCCCACACTTGTAAAAGAGGAGGAGCCCTTATTCTATAAAAGGGACTCCTCCCCTCACTCTAAAACCAAGCTCAAATCAGGAAGCTCTCAGAAGCTGCAAGCCTTCATTCTAAGGCTAAAGTCCTCATTCTAAGGACTAAGCTCTCAGAAGCTCTCAAGGTCTCAACGACCAAGTCCTCACATTTCTCAGAGGACTCTTCTCTCATTTCTCTGGGGGACTTCCCCTCTGTTGATGCACAAAATCAGCGAGGACTTTGGTACAACAGAAAGTATCAAGTTTGTGACCTTCACTAGATTGTTCCGGTCACTGGTGTAGGTAAGTATGTATATGGATAGAGACAGGGAAGCAAACAA
>JADOBS010303830.1:0-27410 GCA_015708375.1 Cydonia oblonga | reverse complement strand
AATCTTGGATGAAGTGCATAATGACTGGTGTTGGTATGACATAACCAATATTCTCTGCATCTTCATGTTTAAGGGACTGAAATGCGATACCGACGCAATTTCCCTTGTCATTAAAAGCAGGCCCACCTGAGTTTCCAGAGTTTATGGCCGCATCTATCTGGAAAAAATCCAAGGAGACAGAAACATGACATTAGGAAAAATGTTCTGCTGATAAGCTAGATGTCCAACAGAAGTGCTAGAATTACATTCTCATTACCTGCAAACCCAGAAGTTCAGTAGACCCATGAACATAGGACAGAATCTCTATTCGTGACACAACACCACTCGTCACTGAAATTGTGTCTCCCCCAATTGGGTAACCCACAACTGTAACGGCATCTTGAAGCGCAGGCAAATCCCCAAACTCCACTGGTGACACTCCTTCCCAAAACTCATTGTCGTCAACAGTAAGCATGGCTGCAACATCATATAAACAGCAGTTTTCCATTATATAATATCTACATAAGCTCAGTTGGTTACCAAAAATTGATTTCCATAATTAATTTAATTAATCCAACTAACGGGAATTGATACACAATGAGCATGGACATTCACTGGCAATCCCTCCATCTCCATCCATGTTGAGATAAATTCACACCTTTCCCCACATTGACATGACAAACAAAATCCAGCTGTTGCATTATTTTTTCATCCCCTATGCCTTCATTTACTACTCTATTTATTCTGAGCTTTTCTATATCCCTTATATCTAACTTTTTGACTCCGTAACACCCCCTAAGGTAATCATGGAAATTCTCCTTCCCTTCCAACTGCCTATATCTCCCCCACGCAAATTTCACTACGTAACAATGAAGAACAAATACTAAAAGCCCCAAGTTAAACAATCCCTTAAGCGGAAAGTATGAGGCTTTTCTACCCAATAAATCATCCCCATTCCTAAAAACATCATGAATCAGTGAAATCTCATTAAGTATTAGCAATACGAAATTCATCTGTTGCATTAGTTTTTCATCCCATATGCCTTCATTTACCACGCGATGTATTCTGAGCTTTTCTATATCCCTTATATCTAACTGTTTTACTCCATAACATCCGCTAAGGTAAAATGGAAATTCTCCTTCCCTTCCAAAAACAAATCACTTCCTATATCTCCCCCACGCAAATATCACTACGGAACAAATGAAGAACAAATACTAAAAACCCAAGTTAAACAATCCCTTAAGCGGAAAGTATGAGGCTTTTCTACCCAATAAATCATCCCCATTCCTAAAAACATCATGAATCAGTGAAATCTCATAAAGTATTAGCAATACAAAATTCATCTGTTACATTAGTTTTTCATTCCCTATGCCTTCATTTACTACGCGATTTCTTCTGAGCTTTTCTATATCCCTTATATCTAACTGCTTTACTCCATAACACCCCTAAGGTAAACATGGAAATTCTCCTTCCCTTCCAAAAACAAATCACTTCCGATATCTTCACCACGCAAATTTCACTACGTAACAACGCACAACAAACACTAAAAAACCAAGTTAAACAACCCCTTAAGCAGCAAGTATGAAGCTTGTCTACCCAATAAATCATCCCCATTCCGAAAAATCAGTGAAATTTCAAATAGTACTAAACAATGATAATCAAAAAGAAGCAAAAGAACAGAAAAAGGAAAGCTTTGAATACCAATATCGCACTCGGTGCCAATGGCGAGAACAGTAGCCAAGTACTTAGTATCAGAGCCACGCTTCTTGAGCTTGACCTGCGTATAATGCTCCACAGAGTGCGCATTGGTCAGCACCCTCCTCCCACCAATCACAAACCCACTGCTGCTCGAGCTGTACTGCCTCTTCCTCTGCCATGGCAGCGAGAAATTCGGCTCTGTATGAGTACAAAACACCTTCACAACCGCATCCATGGCGGGCACCACCCTTGCCACGGCCTCCCACGCCTCACCAGGATCCGAAACCGTCACCAACGGGCCCACCGCCCCCTTGTGGTCGCCATTGTCGACAGCCCGAGGGATCCTCCGGGAAGGGGCCATGGCCTCGGGCTTGTCGGAGAGCTTTTGGAGCTTCTTGGGTCGACCGCGGCGGCGACCTCCGTGTTGGGGCTGGGAGGATTGAGGCTGCTCGATAATCTCGACGTTGCTGACGGAGAATACGTCGTCGACTGCGGTTGTGGCCGTCGTAAACGGCGGTGGCGGTGGCGATGCGATGGCGATGGCGGTGGCGGGTGAATCTAGGGTTTCCCGGGTGGGGGTTTTGGGCTTGCGGCCTCGTTTGCCCATTTGGGGCTTTTTTTTAATTCTGAAAGTTTAAAGGGTTTGTTTTCTGTGTGTGCAAAAGGAGGGTGGCGCCGTAAATACGGGTCGGATTTAGATGGAGAAGGCCAGAGAGGGGAAGAAAATGCGGGAAAAAGACGGTGCAGGGCAATTGGAGGGAGGGTGAAATATGTAAAATAACACAAATGCTAAGGGCACTCTTTCAAAACTGAGAATTTTCTGAATTCTTCTTCCAATCCCAGTTTAACGTTAATTATTGCACATAGTTCACTTTTAAAAGAGTTTTTTTTAATATTTCTTATAAAATAAGTAATTTGGAAAAAATATGTGACATCCACATCGTTCAGGAGAGTGGATCTTGTAAGTTTTATATGTATATTCTCATCTCTACCTAGCACAAGGCCTTTTGGGAGCTCACTGGCTTCGGATTCCATCGAAACTCCGAACTTAAGCAAGTTCGCGCGAGAGCAATCCCAAGACGGGTGACCCACTAGGAAGTTTTCGTATGAGTTCCTAGAAACAAAACCATGAGGACGTGGTCGGGACCCAAAACGAACAATATCGTGCTACAACGAAGTCGAGGCCGAAATGTGATGGCGGCCCAAGCGGGGATGTGACAAAACAAGAAAATTGAAAACGGTCAACAAATTTCGCTAAGCGTTTCTCCAAATATATTTTTTCTTAATTTCAATTGCTTTGTTCTTGGCTAACCTAACATTGATCTAATTACGCTAAGAAATTTCTAAGCTACAAATTATCGAGTTGTTTTTCTCTTAGGAGGTTTCAGAATTATGTTTGGGTTAAGTTTGGTTTAGTTTTTAACACATGAAGTTCAGCTTTCGCTTTAGTGTTAAGTTAGATGTTTAGAGTTTGTAATTCAGGGCTCGAGGTACCGATATGAGGCTCATATTTATGTCGAATGTCCAATGCTTAGGGTTATTTTGTAATTTGGGTACGACCCGAGTCCGTGTTTACATTGGCGGAACTACACTCACGATTAAGGTGGGTTGTAGCCTAGGGAGCTTTCAGTTTGAACTCTTGCTAATAGTTTTTGTATTAACCTACATTAACCTATTATACTTCTATATAGCCTACCCAATTCTAATAAAAACTATAACTTAATATGAATGCAAGACTTTTTAAGAAAAAATGAAATTGAATTACCTGGTATGTTAGTTTGGATTATCATTTCAGATTTTAGAGTTTATATTTATGTATTATTAAATAATTTTATGTAGGTAGGGAAAAAAATTATGTTACTTTATGGTAATTATTTTAGTCAACTCACCTATGAAAAAAATCTTGACTCCGCCCTTGCACATTTAGAGTTCAAATTCTAGCATAAACCCTAGAATTTCGAGCTCTAAGTTTGAAGTATAGGAGTTTAAAGTCAATCTCGAGTTAAAGATCGTTTTCGGGAACGGTCATTCCTTTTTGTTGAGGAATTTGTGAAATCAAGTGATCAAATGTTTAAGTTCAATCGGATGAGCAAAACACCACGACTTGTAATGGCCAGGTAAACTTTCATATAGTACTACATTATTCTTAGTATTAAGAAGTGAATGAGTTGTAAGTATGCAGTCTAGTATCTTAGTGGATAGAATGTTGGAGTGGAAGCATGAATTTTGGACCCCTGACACATGGCATCTCGGGTGGCAAAAAAGATCGGAATGCCCAAGGCCTACGACTCTTAAACTATCAAACCAGTCAGGCTTCTTAGTCAAGCTCTTCTGATTTGCTAACAAATCAAAATACGTAGTCAGACAGCCTTAGTCTAACAAGTTAGGTTTAAGTATGCTACCTGTACAACTTGTTTCTCGGGTAAGGAAATCCTAATTCATGTCAAATTAGGATATATTGGGATTAAGCAACATAATCATAATCTTAGGAGAATTGGATATTTTATCCTAAAATTTCTCTTAGATAATTTCCTGATTTAATAAAAATTACTCTCTTTACAAGGTCTCAAAATCTATAAATACTCTAGCTTGAGTATTTGTCGAACGACCTATTTTTGATCATCTCTTAGAATCCCATAACATAGACTTCTCGCAATCATCCAATGCTCATCCCTCTTATAGACACTGTTCGTCTACACCATGCATAGACATTGAGACTTATCTCTCCAACACACCTAAGTCAAGACACCTTCGTTAAGGATGGTTCACGATGTAGAATACATTACACCACTTATTTTATAGAACTACATCAATGATTTAATTCTCCAACCTGGAGATATGTAGTACCCTGATCCAGATTCATCACACCTCCTCCCAATCAACCATATTCACCCTTCGCTAGAGTTTATAGGTAATTCCGACTTATTATCGCCTCCATCTGCAGATGTGCATAAATTTGCTTCTAACAGTTAGGTTTCTACCCATACAATAAAAAAAGAAAAGAAAAAGGGTGTGCTATCCACACATCCCTTTTTACTTCTCACACACCCCTGCTAAATTCTGTCCGTTAGATTTTCTTCATTTCATCCGATCCGACGGTCGAAATCTAAAAAAGTGTG
The DNA here is from genome assembly GCA_015708375.1 of Cydonia oblonga. Classification (NCBI taxonomy): domain Eukaryota; kingdom Viridiplantae; phylum Streptophyta; class Magnoliopsida; order Rosales; family Rosaceae; genus Cydonia; species Cydonia oblonga. The sequence goes on along the minus strand of JADOBS010303830.1, from coordinate 22,614 downwards.
AGAGAAGTAAAAAATGATATGTGGATATCAAGGGAAACAAAATTTCCCCCATATCACCGAGTTCTCTTTTTGGGCCTATGTCTTGAATGCAGAATCAATCACCTTTGGAAACTATATTGTCCAATGTACAAGTCCATTGATTGTGCAGCCCATGAAATTACAGGGCTCATCTGCAGTGGGTTCTTGAAGAAACAATACCTTGTAGTCAGGTAATGGGCAAAGTGCAGAATAAAATTAACCAAACGACTTCAATTGCCGTGGTAAACTCTCTTAAGCATTTAGGTTGGGAGACTCTCGCTAGTAGTTTTATACTCTTTGGCCATATTTGGCTTCTAGGATTTGATTGGATAACCCAATAAATTAAATTCAAGCTGATGGAAAAGTAAAGATCAACTTCAAAATTTTATTCAAATTGAAAGTAGAAGATGGATCAGTACCGAGAAAACACACGCGACAATAGAACCAGAGAGTTAGTTTGAATCACCGAGTAGTTTTTGTGCACTTTCACCTTCATTTGGTACTGCACTCACTCTGAAAATCCATGTAAAAAGTGTGAAAATTACTTGACAAAAATAACAAAGCACACTTGGGTAGCATGATTTGGAGACATCAGAACCTGTAATGCTTTGCTCATCATACTGATAGTTGTTGAACAACATAATGTCAAATCACATGGCTCTTAACAACAAAGTAGGACTTAAAAAATCCATATTTGAGTAAGGTCATGATCGTGTGTCAGTTCCTTGATGCTCAAATTTGAGTCGCTCTTCATGTAAATTAAAATATCGCATTGTTGAAAGGCAACAGAACTAAAACAGTTCTTAATCGTCATTCCCTCTACTAATTATATCTATCTAACCCACTTTGTGGGCGACCCCTTTTTATTATGTTGCTCAATCTTTACTTCACCCTCCGACCAAACAACCCCTTCTAAAATCTGCAATAATTCAAACCTACCTACGACATCTCCTTTTCTTTTCTTTCTTTGTCCCAAGTTTACACTTTCAAGCATGACAGACACAATAAGGAAAGCAATTTATATGGAATGAGTTCATGGGAAGCAATTTATGTGGAATAAGTTCGTTATCACATGATATTTTTATCTACTAAAACAAAGACACGTGGTAAAAAACTTACACATATCATTATTTTATTGGAACATGACGTTACAGTGACGGTAAATCTGTTCCATGTAAGTTATTCTCCACAATAAGGTCTTGAATTTTGGCTTAGTTGATTCTTGGTGGCTGGTGCAACCAACTTACATGGAACAAGTTCATTATTACGTGGCATCTCCATCTACTAAAACAAGGACTTGTAGTGAAATACTTACATATTATTATATTGAAATAGGACATCGTAATAACGGTGAACCCATTATATGTAAATTCTTCTCCACAATAAGGTCTCAAATTTTGGCTCAGTTGATGCTGGTGCAACTGCAATACTGTGCTGTGTGTTTTTATTACGCTTCCATGCCTCAGAATACATGAATTCAATCTTTCTTGAATGTGTATGTTTGCGGTGGTGGTATACTTGTTTTGTTTGGCCCAAAGAAGAAAATGCAATTATTCAATTCTCCCTCATGATCTTAAATTTAATCCCCTAATATCAACAAATGGATTACGATGCAACAAGTTTGTAGCTTCAGTGGTTAAGAGTATTTTGTTCGAATTTTCTTTCTTATATAGATAAAGGAATCAATTAAATCTTGATGTTGTAATAAGCCAATGAGCAATGTTAGGTTTTCACACTTGTGTTTTATTCTTTAGTACTCTTTGTTTTGTTAATGTTCATTATTCGTTAATTATTCTTGTTTCATTCAATCTAAAATCTAAGAGAAAATAGCAGAAACATGCACAGAGAAAAAAATAGTGCGAAGAGAAATGCTAAACAGACTCTCTTCAAGTGGGACTCTTCATAGATTCTCTGCTAACTCACAGTTTAATGTAAACTTTTGTGCCAACATTATAAAACATTGTGCTAAAAACATGAGATACCAGGAAGTCCATAAAAAATCCGACTTTTAAGAAAGTCTCCTTAGCATTTCTCCGGTCTGCGAGAATCACTTCCATAAATATATAAATTGAGTCAATAGACCCATATATATTAGGGATCACCCCATAAGAATAATATTTGTGGTCCTTATACTCTGCAAATATCCATAAATTCTAGTAGTTTAGTATTGCAGTAGGTGTAACTTAAGTGTATTTATATTGTGGTCCATCGTTTTTAGATTTTTGGATGATGTATACATCCCTTGATCCCAATCTTCACCAATAGGTGTTGCTTATGATGCTAGGCTTGCAGATAAACTTCTTAAATGCCATGCATTATGTTGGTTTAGTTCCCCACTTGATGCTATTTTATTTTGAGATATATGAGTCATATATATGACAACAGCTGAAAGAAGCTTTTGAGCTACATCTCATGCCACCATAATTAGGTTCTTACTGACATATTTAATTTGCCTTAATGTCCCCTTCTATAAGTTTTAAAAGGGGAGGGAAGGCTAGCCTATGTACTTATAGAAGAGGTCTTAGCTTCTTTTTTGGTTTTTACGGATTGTCCACCAAGAAGGATTGCTAACAACGGGACTCAAACCTAGACCTTGGTCTAATAAAGAAAACGATCCTTAACAACTCAATCAACCCTTATTAGCATTATTACTTATTATTTTCCATTTGTTTGTAATGGAAGGAAACTCCCATGGAAAGAGAGATTTGGATATGACATCCTGATTATGTTCGTCAAGCCATGCTTACAAAAGTATGGTATCCCTCTCTATTTTGGTCTTATCTTATGCTCTAGTTAAGAATTTTATTATAAAGTGTACATATATAGTCAACAATTTGAGGTTGAAATATTCATATAGAATATCAGGTAATTTCCCAATTCCTTCACAAACAAGAAACCTTCCAAAGTAAATTATAAAAAATAGAGAAAATGATTTAAAAGAAATTGTGTTAGACTCCACAATGAAAGCTAATTTTTCATATTGTGGGTATTTATAACCAAAAAAGAAAAAAAATAAAGTAACCCCAACAGCAAAAAGCTAAACAAACAGCTATAGGAAGGAAAGAGCGAATGAGTGAGGAGAATCATGTGAGATGAGCTACTCTCTCTCCCGCCGAATCAAAAAGCCATAAACTTTGTGCATATCCCAACAACCCAACCGCAACCCATCTTTTCTTTTCGTTTTCTAAGTGTGGATTCTAGCTCTCTGAGTATTTTCTTGGCTTCCAATGGCTTCAAGCGCTTCAAGGTTCATCAAGTGTGTGACTGTGGGAGATGGGGCTGTGGGGAAGACCTGTATGCTGATTTGCTACACCAGCAACAAGTTTCCCACTGTATGTTCTTCTTTTCTGCCAAAAATATCCATCTGGGTCTCTCAAATTTGACTAATTTATGTGACTTTTGGGATATTTGGATTACTTTGTGTGTTTTTTGCATCTGGGTTTTGCAGCTTTTTGTGTGGTTTTCAAGATTTTAGTACAGAAACCCCTCTCTTTTCTCTCTCTCTCTTTCTTTTCTCTGTTTCTCTCTCTAAACAAATTGCTTTGCTTTTCCCCCTTTTTCTTTTCCAATTTGATTTTGGTTTCCAATTGTTTTTGTGTCCATCAGGACTATATACCAACTGTGTTTGACAACTTCAGTGCAAATGTGGTGGTTGAAGGCACTACCGTGAACTTAGGCTTATGGGACACTGCTGGTATGATATCTTTAACTCTCTCCTACCCAAATTCCAATTTCATCTTATATAAATGTGTTCATTGTTCTAGTTTTTGTTTGTTTGTAATGTCATAAATTGAGCAAAATGTTTCCGAACTCGTAAATGTTGGGTTTTATCTAAACATAGTTTTGCCAGATTTAGCAAGTTGTATTAAATATCTGTTTCATTTAATTCACAGGGCAAGAGGATTACAATCGGTTGAGGCCATTGAGCTACAGAGGGGCAGATGTTTTTGTCTTAGCTTTCTCACTAGTTAGCCGTGCGAGCTATGAGAATGTATTGAAAAAGGTGCATTCACCTGAGAAATTTGGCTTCTTCTTCTATATTTCTTATTGTTAATCTATCACTGTTGTGTCGTATTTATGGTTTCTGACACTCAGTTTCTTGGTCAGTGGATCCCTGAACTCCAGCATTATGCTCCCGGAGTGCCAGTAGTACTTGCCGGCACCAAATTAGGTAAGCTCAATGCTTGTACTACTTTTCCAAACTCAGTCCGGAGTTATTGTTTTCTGGTTATAGTTAGTCACGTTCATAGTTCAAATTTTCCGTTTTCTTTCATCCAATGATTTGATGAGCTTAGAGTGCCGAAAGTTTCTGTGAGCGGGGGTAAAGTGATACATTTTGATACATTGTGTCTATCAAAAGTCTGACCTGTTCTATGAGAAGAGTGAGATCCAAACATGTTCAAAGGGAAAGAATGAGCATGCTATTGATACAGCTATCTTATTCGATCATGTATTGTTGCATAAACCTGCACATAGGATTTGATTTTGTAGTTTGTACCAATGGTAATGCCGGGAAGCATTAAATTAACCGCGCATGCAGGTTGTATGATTAGTCATTTTTAATGGTATGGAATCTGGAGTCAGCAATATCATCTTCTGGATCTAAAGATGGTTTGCAATGAATATGCAGATCTTCGACAGGATAAGCAGTATTTAGCTGATCACCCAGGATTGGTACCTGTGACCACTGCACAGGTGTAGTTTTTAGTAAAGATTGCTTTGTTCATCGTGCAACAACGGGTAATATCACTGATTATTCTTCTAAATAACCAGGGCGAGGAGCTGCGAAAACAGATTGGTGCTGCTTTTTACATAGAATGCAGCTCAAAAACCCAGCAGGTATGTATAATATAGTACTTACATTCTCATAAGGCCACTAGCTGCTTAGTTTACGGACTTGCTTAAGATAAAACCAACTAATTTCTCGTCAAACTGGCGTTTGGAAGATCCGTAGAAAACGGATAAGTGATTAATCTGCAAGCATTTAGAAGATCCCTAACTTAGTAGTTGCGGAAGTACGATTCACTAGTTTGGAACCAACTTCCAGATCATACGGAGATGGGAGTGTTGGTTTCTGGAGTTCCCTTTTCCTCAACCAATTCGGTTCGTCAACCTTGAGATTGGTCTAAAAATGTCTTATGAGCATAGTGCCAGTTTTCACAAAAATTGTCAAATTCGAACCTTTGGATGCTTTCATTGTTAGATTTCCTTAAAATTGTTCTCATTGCGTATTGCGTAACACTAACGCGCCGATTCACGTTTCAATTGCAGAATGTGAAAGCAGTCTTCGACGCTGCGATCAGGGTGGTTATCAAGCCACCACAGAAGCAGAAGGAAAAGAAGAAAAAGCAACGTCGAGGATGCCCAGTGTGAGTGTCTTCCTTTCGTTCATGTCGTATTCTGCGCTAATTTATACGTCCTCATTCCGACAGTGTCATATATACGCATATGCATATAAGCTCTATGATTTTCCTTTCGAGTTCCGAGTGTAATCTCGGTTCCTAGTTTCTGTTCTTGGGAATAATCCGGCCCTTCTCGAATTGCAGCAACATGCTTTGCGGCCGGAGGCTGGTGTGTCTCAAGTGAAAACTTCCGCTTCCATTTTGATCGCGATTCGCGTCACGCTGGTGCCAGTTAAAGCTTCCTTCACCGTCAGGCTGTTGAGGATCCTGTGCATTTGGTTGTGCGCGGAATATATCTGAACATACCGGCTTCTTTCGTTCTACTAATTTCGTACTACGCTATAGATACCAAAAAAAAAACAGATGCCCCTGTAACACCGATAGTTTCTACAAGCTCGGTTTTACGTTTGCATATGCTACTTTATATGTAAAGCTACTGTGTGCAAAAATGATGCATTACGAGACATTCAATCGTGCATTACGAGACATTCAGCGGAGCGATTGGTACCTTGCATAATCCGGCGTAATCCCGGGCATCATACGAAGTTCCTGGAAAGACTTGTACCAGAAAGAAAAGCTACAAGTTCAGTTGACAAGCGAAATTTAAAGAAAATTACAATACAACATCAAACCACAGTAACGAGAGCACGAAAAGATAAATTAACAACCAACAGTGCCACACGCAGAAGCTCCTGTTTTGAGCAGTTGAACATCGACAACGTAGGCGTTTGGCAACGACGAAGATCATTTTCAGTTTATATCTAATGCATTGAAGACCAAGAGGGGCACCAAAGATTGTGTATGGGAACCACAGTATGTTTTCTAACTGTTAGAATATCTACAACGCGGAAACAAGATCGCGTCCGCCCATAACAAATTCAAGGAACAAACAGCTTGAAGAACCCATTTTATCTTTCAAGATTACAACTGATGCATCAACGGGGAGGGGGTCGGAGACCATGAACAACATCAAATAACTCACTTACCGCCCATCTTCCAGAAGCACACAAGCTTAGATAATGTCCTCGTGGGGGGTTCGCGTACCAAATGCCCGTCCTCAGAGCACTGGAAAATGAAGAGAGTGAAATATAAATATCTTAGGTTGACAACAAAATCATTAATGAAATAGTTAAATACAACAAAAAATTTCAATTGTTTCCGAAAGACAAGATGCGAAAAACCTAGTTCTTTTACATGGTTCAATTTCTCTTTCACCGGATCTGTTTTCCGGAGTCTTATTGTTTCTATTTCCCTTGAATACAATTGAGAAAACACTGTATTACAATGCACTAACGTTATTTTTCACAATTTTCCCCAACGAAAACACGCAGACATCACTTTCTTTATTAATGTTATGAGACTAAATCAACATATATTACAGAGGACGGTTAAAAAGCATGTTCTAAATTCACAAGTTCTGGAGCTGAACGACAAAATGAGAAAGATGATTGCAGAGAAACTCCCGGCTATGAAATCCTAAAACATTTCTTGATCCCTCAAACCAGGTTAGTAGAGCTTGCATACGGGAGAGAGAAATACATAATAGAAGACTTACAAGCTTTCATGAGTCGCCAAATTCTGCCATTAGACATGCCTATTTCCACGAGGACTGTCTATAGCCGTCCCAACCTCCTTCGGGTTCCTTCCTTTTAAAGGTGCCACCTTGCATCTGGAACATCCTTGCTTGGTCCTCAGACGGGGCTTGTGAACTGACAACAGATAGTTGCTGCGGGCCAAGAGGTGATGTGACATCTCTCCCGTCTAAGTCTGGGCCTCCAGGCCCTGCATTGAGATCAAGGCCTTGTCTTCCCCATTTCCTACTGCTTTCCCCGCTACTGTTATTGCTACCATCAGGAAGATTAACAACATAAGGCCTTGGGTAACCGGACGAAACCACACCAGCAGGTCCTAACAACTGGGAACGAACAGCAGGAAAAAGCCTCCCGGCAGATGATGAATCAAGATATGTTGCTGAACCGCCTGGAAAAGCGGCCGAGGGCAGAGGAAAATTGTTTCCAAAAGGAAAAACTGGATACGGAAAAGAAGTAGAAGGATAGGTCATTGCTGGGGAAGATGACAACAACGGCCCCCTGTACATATCAGCATTAAAAGGGTTGCTACCACTTGGGGGACCCAACATCCTCTGTGGTCCACCAGTTGCAACAATTGGGAATGGTTGCTCTCCACGATCTGACATAATTGAAGGAATTGCAACTGCAGAATACGTACTGCCTGGAGGAAACCAAGATGAGAAATTCCCTATGTCTGTATTGTTTATCCTAAAACCAGAAACAGGTGGTTGAGATGGCACACTGCTCCTGCTATGCTGACTAAACACTGCCGGTTCAGCACTTAACTCATCAACAACAGGTCCGTTATTCAAATCAAAATCCCTACAAAGACTAACTTCTCCATTGACAGGTCCACTTGATTTTATTGATAGGAATTGGTTATCCATTCGGCGACTATTGCTCAATGGATAATTACCCATTTCAGAAGCCTCATCAACTTGATTCAAGTCAAGATCAAGACCTCCAGAGCTGCGAACGGGTGCAATACTCATCGATTGATCACCTGCAAAAGTTTTACTGTTTATTGGGTCAGCAAGAGAACATGTCTCTTGAGCAGAACTTTGAGAAGCCATATCCTCGAGAATTCTTTCATCAGGTACATTCAAGTCAATGTCTAAAGCTGGGCGTCCTTTCTTGCTCGGTGTAGGGTCAGGAACTGAAATACTTGTACCCAGCGGAATTTCTTGAACTTTTCTGGGTTCAGCTGGCCGGAATGCGCTTGTAGCTGCTGATCCCCTCCAACCAACCTCCCCCCCTTTACTCTTCAACAGGTCCTCTGGCGGAACACAAGGCCCTTTTGCTGCAGCAGGAACTGTAACTGAAGCAGGAAGGCCACTAGACACAGAAGAAACAGCAAAAGGAACCGGGCTAATCAACCGATGAGCTGTTGAACATCCAGGTGCTGTCAAGTTATTTGGCTCTCCATATTTCCCATCATCAGCATTAAAGCCTTCATTCAAATCAAACTCCACTTTTGCATCCACATCTGCTGCCCCTGCAACAGACACAGAAGAAGCATCTGCAGTTGTAGATGTACATTCCTCAGCTTCTTCTGCTTCCACGTTGGTTAACTTAGACCTCTTAGGCCTCAAATACTCTTCTACTTCTTGCATGGGAATATCAGGTGAAACATTGGTAACACCAGGTTCAACAACTTGATCATTAGCTTCTTTACTTTTCATATTCTCCTCTGCATGTTCACCGGTGTAATCAGTAGCAGCAGAACCAGAGCCACCTAGAGCTCGACCCTCATGCGTTGTAAGATCATTATTTTCTGTTTTCAAAGTGGCAGGACCGTTACTTTCTGAATCAATTCGGTGATTTTCAGCCTGATTACAATAACTCCGGCCATCCTTTTCATCAGCTTTTTCAGCCTTCAGTTCACTGACATTTTCTGAGATCAAACCCTTACAAAAACCAGAAGAAAGCAGCACTTCTTCGCAGGTTCCTTTCCCCAACTCAGAATGCCTCTTTAAACTAGATGGTTTCTCCTCCGTATGAACACTCCCTTCATGACTTGAAGTTTCTATCTTACCATCAACATCAAACTCTGGGTGCAAGGAAGATTCTTCAATGGCTTCTTTCCCCACTTCTACCCTCGAACTAACATCACTAACCTTATTTTCTGAACTGCCATCAGCACTCGCTCCACCAACCACATTTTTGTCTTGAAGGGGTAATCCTTCACCGCCCATAATTTTCTCAACTGTACTAGGAGGGGAAGCAGTAAAAGGAGCTAACTTAACTTCCATAGATTTTTCTTTGCTTTCTGGGGTGGGTTCTGCAGAATGGTGAAAACTTCTACTGGAGGAGCATAGATTTCCAGTGTCCTCTGCTACAGAAGACTGTTCAGGCAGGGAAGAAGAAGATTTGACAACCCCATTCTTCACCGCAGAAGTAGTGGATGCAACACCATGCTCCTCATATTCATCAGCAGGGCCATCATTAGACTGACTTTCATCTCGAGCAAGCTCATCAACAGGAGGTGATTTGACTCTAGAATCAGTGCCTTTGCAGAGATGCTCAGATACCGGGGTAGACCCTTGAGGTGAATCAGTTGGGGATTCAGATTTAGACATCTCTCCAGCAACACTAGCAAGTAGATTCATACCAAGCTCATCTCCAGCAGACAAAGAGGCATTACCTTCAGAATACTTCGCACAGCTTTCAATTAATGCATGTATAGAGCTGAAGGAAGCATCCTGCAAGTTCCCTGACTTTTCGTTCCCAGATGACGACGAAGCAGGTTTTGGGACTTCTGCAAACTTCTTAGGATTGTCACCAGGCCTACAACGCTCTTCATCAGTAACAGCAGCTGGGGACCCATCGCCCTCATCTGATCCAGTCAGTACATCTTTGAAATCATTACTTTGCCATGACTCGTTGTTCACATCTGAGGCAACGGTGGCTCGATAAACATCAACCTTTTGCATGGGAGAAGCAGCTCTGCAAATAGTATTTAAAGGATCTTCAGACGAACCTCCACTGCCACTTTGTGCAGGACTGCGACCACGATTTGGAATCTTAACAATCAACTTGGGTCCATTTCCCTCAGCAGAAGGTCCATCTAGTACCTTTTCACTAGTCAATCCAGGCTGTGATGATTTTTCTGGAGCTGGATTCTTGTGCAAAGATGAACTTCTGCTTGACACGGTTTCTCTTTGAACTCCAGACAGAGCGGATCCTGGGAAGCCATTTGCTGATTTCCGAGGTCGGGAAGAACCACCCGATACTTTCACATTCATTGAACCAGCAGTAGAGCTCCTCGCATCCTCTTTCCCAAACATACCTCCAGTTCTTGCATGATCATTCGAACACGACTGACTGTTGTTGTGAGATTGACTAGAACTGCAACTTTTCTCATCCCTTGGAGTTGTCGAAGGAAGATCAACTGTGACGCCAACAGCAACAATTCGAGGCAGTCCATCTTTTAAGTTAGAACTTGTTGACACTGGTGAGGGTACCGATTTCAAAGATCCCGGGGATACCGAAGCAGATTTGGTAATACTATCTCCATGGACAAGCTTAACTGAAGCAGATTTGGATGCAGAAAGCTGTGTGACTGAGCTCTTCACGGCAACATCAGCGGATCCACCAGAATGTCTGTTTCCACCATGAGAAACTTCTGGGAGGCGTGGTCTTGCAGACCAGGAGACGGCCGCATTTAAATTGGACTTTGCATCCATTTCAGCTTCAACTCGTTTCTTCCATGTATCAACTAAGCTTCTTGCTTTCTTTTGTATTTCCAAGTTCTTATGTGCCCGTAAGTGATTTACAGACTTTCCAATGTTACACATTTGCAGAGCATTAAGATTAACAGGCAGCTTATCCAGTGCCCGAAGCAAAACCAAGAGAAACTCCTCTATAGATTTGTCACCATCTTTGGGTCCATTCCCATCACCTGCCTTTCCTTTATGTCCAACCTCTTGGATCCATTCATCAAATACTGGCACACCCTTGAGCACAAATTGACTAAGGCAATCAAATTTATCTGTGGCTGCTATGACACTAGCAAGCATTAACCGGCCAGCCAAGTCTATTTTTTTCTCATTTTCATCCGGCAACATGAGCTGCAGCAATTTCTTAACCCCTTCAGAATCTAAAAGCCCTCCTTTGTCTGTTATTTTGGCTATTTCAGATTTTAAAGTGCTCTCCTGTCTAAAGCTGCCAGAATCCCCATCCTCCATTTTCATTGTGCGTTCTCGTTTGACAGGTTCAGATTTTAAAGTGATTTCCTGTCTAAAGCTGCCAGAATCCCCATCCTCCATTTTCATTGTGCGTTCTCGTTTGACAGGTTCAGATTTTAAAGTGATTTCCTGTCTAAAGCTGCCAGAATCCCCATCATCCATTTTCATAGTGCGTTCTCGTTTGACAGGTTCAGATTTTATAGTGCTTTCCTGTCTAAAGCTGCCAGAATCCCCATCATCCATTTTCATAGTGCGTTCTCGTTTGACAGGTTCAGAACCTTGATCGCCCCGCTCCCTTTTTTTCCCCTTCACTAGAGAGGAAAAAGATGAAGCACTATTCTGGACACCATCTGACTCAACTTTTAACTGTGATGCTCCCGTTGGACCATTCATTGGTTTCGGGGATCGGCCACCAGACTGCACAGTTGCATGCATTTCTACTCGAGTTTTGTACAACAATTGATCTACCTCCTCTTGTCGCTCCTGTCAAAAGAAACGATATCAACTACCCTGAATGTTTAGACATATGAGCACAACACAGAAAATGGAAAACAATCTAAAACTCACATTAATATAGTCCTGATCAGTTAGCCACCATAGACAATTATTTGTGATGTCGTAAACACGCCGGCACACAAAAGATGAAGTCCCTGATGGAAGATCAACACCTTTAGGAAGGAAGGCGACTTTACACGGATGAAGTAACAATGTGGCAGGAATCTCATCCTTATGAAAGGAATAAAAAATTTCATTCAGCGCAGCATCCAACAGGATGCCTTTGCCAAGCTTTATTTCAGCAGGTCGATAAAGCCAATTAACACCTAATTTTAACTTGTTCTCTCTGCATGTAGTCACACAACGAATTATTCCAATGAAGGGTGGAGAATCCTGGGGTGGTTTGAAAAGAGCACAATCGCCAACACTGATCTTACGTCCGTCCTACAAAAACGAAGTTGTTCAGAGGAGCATTATGCTGGTTAGCACAGGCATTTGGAGAAAGAAAAAAATTGCAAAACATCTTGAAAAATCACCATACACCACAAATAATGTGCATGACAAAATGAAGTTCAGAACTTCAGAGGAGCATTATGATGACGATTCCCAAGAATAACACCATGCCCAAGCAGCACTTCCATTCTCAGGCCCCTTTAAAGAGGAAGCTTTCTCACAACTAATCTATGGTATGACAGACTTTCGTTGAAAGTCCATTTCAAATGCAAAATTATAGAAAGAAAACGGAAATACCCCCAAGCAAAGAATGCTTTGCTGTACCTTCTAGAGAAGAGTCATTAAAATGACAACAGCAAGAACAATGTAATCATTTAACAATAAAGGAAAAACTCTCGAGCAGATTCATTGCATCTATCACTCATCGTAACTTATTTATCTAAATGAATGATATCCCAAACAAATAATTAAAATGCCACATACAAAACAGAAAGTTATCAAACATACATACAGAAGAGAGAATTATCCCAAACAATGTCATACTCATCAATATTCTGCACCTCATGGTCATTGTCCAAGAACCAATGACACGGGAATGGCTCAACAACTGAAAAATCACCCCTCATTATAAAGAAGGGATCTTAACTGAACCCATAAAAAGTATCACTCTTCCAGTTTTGATACCAAATTGACATTCTTCCCAAAACCAATTGACACAATACGGCACCCCACAAAATAATTCCTACTCACGATATTACATACCCCCTCTCCTGTGATAGAGATCCCTCACAACTACAAATCACACCAAAAATACAACAACGAATCCAACTGTGCATCTTCCCTTTTACGGTCCTCTCCCCAATCTCAAAAACTGGTTTCATTTGCTAATTTCATATCTAACATGTTTCAACTCTCTCATTTATCTATCCCCAAGTCAACAACACATCCATCTTTACACAAAATTCAATCCATAACATTGTTTTCTATATCAAACAATCAAGAGACGAAGCAATTCACAGAACCCCACTTCACTTCTCCACTGATAACACCCCCATACCACACAAAAATCACACACCCAATATCCGAGAACCCGAAAAGCAAATAAAAGGCAGACCCAAAAATCAACAGATCATAGAAACCAGCAGAGAAGCCAAACCTTGAAAAACGAATTGGGCGAAGACGAGGATGATGAAGAAGAACCATCGGCCACGGATACACGCGTGGGGACTGTCAACATGTGCCAACTCCGTTTCCTATCCTCACCTCCCCTCCCATGCATAGCCTTGCATTTTCCCCAATCCCAGCCGCTATCCCGCCTTCAATTCCAACAACTACCATCAAACTCGCCCCTCAATTCCCACCAAAATCCATCCTTTTCCACGCCACTCCGCCAGTCCGCCGTCCTCGAATCCCCCGATCGACCGCTTCCCCTGAAATGAAACCCTAATTTTGCCCCCAACGAATCCAAACGTAGCGAAACTCCCAATTCCGAATCGAATCGAGACGATTCTAGATTCCACACAACAAGTCCCGATCTAATTGAAAGCTCAGATCCAACGATAAGTCCCAATTTCAAGCCGCCTTTCGATATACTGTAGAGAGAGAAGTTAGAGAGAGAACGTCGAAGAGAAGAAGGAACCAGATAGCAAAAGGGCAAGGTGTACTTGGGTACTTGGGTACTTGGTAACGAGAGCAAAGCTGCAGGGTTTCGGGCAGCCGGGCAGATCGGGCAGTCCGGGCAGGGTGAAGTGTAGCGTCACCCGCGGGTGATTTGACAAAAACAATGGGCCCCCCAATATTTTAAGAAATATAAATTAGAATATGTGACTGGACAAGATTCACTTGCAGGGACTGAAAACTGAGGGTAGGATTTTGTGTTTGACCGTTTTTGTCCCCGTTTGACTTTTCATTTGTTTGGGATTTCTAGGGGCATCTGCTGGTCATTGATTACTCTGTGACCACAAAAGTGATCAAACTTTTTGGGATTTTGCTTATATAAAAAATGATATTACTTTATTAACAAATAATTTAAACAAATTTATTAATTTAAATATGTTATTAACAAATAATTTAGTCATAAACAATAACGTTATATGGTTTACAAAGTTAGTTTCAATTGATGGCTTTCTTCGTAGTATTTATAAAAATAAAAAAAGGCAGTACATTATTAAGTGAAAAAAATTATAATACACTAATGAAACGAAACGACAAATGTCAATGAACTCATTTTATTGAGACCTCTCAGTATCTTGACTGAAAGTGCAGTGTGAGAGGGACAAAGATTCACTTCGAATCTCTCTGTTTGGAACACAAGCATCAGACAGTGCGGATCACTCAAATTTAATTCAACGGTCTTCACTAACACATTTTGATGGCCCACCTCACACGGACCAAGAGCTCTTCTTTCTTAACAACTAAGAATTCGAATTTTCTAGTCTTTAGACTCCAGACACTAAGGTTCGGAAATAACCTAAACTTGTGTGAGGTCAAGCTGATAAGGTGTCGAGGGAGGAGAAAATGGTAATTTGGGGTGGGGGTAGTAAAAGCAATTCAAACACGAGGGAGAGTTGGGTATGACGGAGAAGTTAAGGTTGTCTTGGGTTTTTCCAGCACTAATTACAAAAAGCAAGGCGGGAAGTGGTGGCTGGTGTAAATGTTTCTGTCTCTGCCATGAAAGGTTTTAATTGTTTTTTATTTTTACTTATTTACTTATTTTCTTTTCTTTTCTTTTTTTTTTTATTTTTTGGGAGAATTCTGAGCTTGTTGCTTAAGTAAGCATCACACTCCCTGCTCTCTGTGTATATAAATCCAACATGATCCTCTCGAACTCTTTTGGTGAGAATCTTTGAGATTCGTAAATTATGTTCGTTTATTGTAGATCATACGGTTAGTTTTTGTCAAAGTACTATTTGTGTTTAATTTTAAATAAAATTTTTAAAATGATTTATAACCATACGCTATACGATAAACGGACACGATTCACGAATTATCCGAAGCTGCCTTTTTGGGTTTGATAAATAAACAAATATGTTTTTATTTTGCATTATTTTTTATTTTATTTTTCAAGACGTCGGAACACGATCATGCTGTTATATTATAAGCAAGGTTTTAAAAAATGTTAGGCGTTATTGAGAGACGGGCTGGGGCTTAGCGCTTAAGCGGGCGTCTAAGCAGACTGGCAGATTTAAGTACATCTATTATCTTTCGTATAAATAAGTGTCTACTTATACTTAATATATATATATATATATATATATAATTTCATCATAAACTACAAAATAGAATGACATATATATTATGAAGTATTGGAATATAATGAAAACATGGGGATCAAGGATATATTGTGTTCATTTATGGATGCAACAAGTCTCTTACAATTTATTGAAGAAGAAAAAATGCAAAAGGAAAGTTATTTGCTTTATGTCTAAGTGAGTCGTGAGTCGTGATCTAGGCGGGTGCCTAGGCAGGGTCGAGGCGGGCTAGGCGGCCGCCTCAACAATTTTAGGCGCCCTTTAACGCTTAGGCATTAATCGGGGCGATGGCCAGCCGCCTAGCGCCTAGATGAGGATTTTTTTAACAGTGATTACAAGTGGTTGGATACCTGAAAAAAAAATATACAACCATTTATATTAAGGAAAACTAATGAAAAGAGCTTGAAAACTTTGAGTTTTAACGATAATGACAAAATAAAGGGTATAATGAATAGTACCAGGTTTGACTTTTTAGTGTAAAAATGTGGTTTTTCGTTAAAATGAACAGTACCGTAGGCTTTTCGTTAAAACTCCCTTTATATTATGACACTTGGTGTGCTAGATTGTTGTCATGGCACACTAAAAAAAAAAATCAAATGCAAAGGAGAACATCTTTTTACATAATATTTTATAAATCAACGCGACTGCCAGTTGATGGATAGTTACTAGCACAAGAGGTTAAAGGTGGCACATTCTTTTGTGAGAGTGGTCTAATAACGTTTTTGAAGTTTCTCTTAAACTCTTACTCTATTTCTTCGCATCATGAAGCACAAGCAAGTATTGTCTTCCTTCCTTAGGCACCTTGTGGGTATCAAGTCATGGCCAAACTCTACATTATATATCATAAGGATTTGTTAACAAGCGTTAACATGTGGGAAAATATAGATGGTTGGAGAAACAAGCACATTTTGGAGCAATTCGAATGCAACTCGAATAAATAGTATTGATTATTTGCAACACAAAGGCCACAAATTTGTCGTAAGACGGTCTCAAAACGCAAAGACAAACCATCATAGATTCAACAACAGATTACACGTTGTTCCTAAGCTCACAATATCGAATCACTATTAGTTCTAGTCTACAAGGAGAAAAAGAAGGCAGCATTCACAATGACCCGGCATATCCAATGCATGGTGACTCTGGAGATCCACAAGGTGGAAGTCATCACAGAGCATTTATCATCCTCTTCATCTCAGCAGACCTCCTGGGATCTGGTTCTACGATCGCTCTCTCAGTGAGAACGTGCTTGATACGGCACATTGACTTCCTCACCTGAATTTCACAATGACATTAGTAACAAGAGAAGAAAAATGAACTTGACTGCAACAACAAAGTGAATTCTATATGATCGTACAAAATATAGTTCCCTTCCTTTTATTTCCTATTCGGGAACATTAGCAACCAGTTAAAGCATAACTGAAAACGAACATTTGGTAGTCCAGCAGTTCAACTCATAGTTCTTCACATTTAATGCAAGTCAAATCACGCCAACATAAAGAAACCAGTAAATAAATCAAATCCTATAGACTAATAATCAAATGTAGAGAATCCAACATCAAGAAAGACTTTGCTGCAACATGGCTCTAGCACAAGCGTAGCTTATTAACTTCTCAAAGTTTCAGAATTTCATATAAAACTGAGTAGCCAGGTGGTAGCGGCACTGGTTAACTGACATACCAGACAAATAGATGAGAATACAGTGAGAAAGTCAGAAGTAGGAGTTGAAAAGGAAGGAAGTATTCGTGCAAAGAAACATGTTTGAAAAACTTCCCAAGTATCTCTTTCTTGAAATAATACAATTACACAAAGAATAGTTAAAAGGGTCATACTTTGGGAAGGCGCTCAGGATTGGGAAACCGGAGATTCTGGGCATGAAGCATCTGGCGTTGAGTCATCAGCATGTTTTTCTCCTTAAGCAGAACATACCATAGCTTATTGAGATCATCCCAAGACTTCAGACGCAATTCATCTGCCTTCCAACTTCGACCTGACAGCGAGGAAAGTATCAATAATAGAATTTTAAGCGAAGTTAAACAAATCGCATCCAAAGTCTTGTAGAAATGCATTGAATTATGTGACATCAGAACATAAAAAAAAACTGTTGAACTTATGTAAAAAGTGTATGGTAGTGAGTAAAACAGCAGAAAAGGATGGAGGTTAGAAGAAAAAAAACACTTAAAATAATTATCATGGAATGCATTACATACCAATTGAAAAGAGAATACATATTAGAAAACTGTAATAGCATGTAAAGTAATGCTTAACGTCCATATTTGTGCTAGGATTTCTGCTCAAACCTTGCAAAAAATTATACACTCAAATGAAGGACCCAGCTACCCCGCAACTGATCCAAAAAGATCTCTTTCAATGTGAGTATACTAACATGAAAACTCGTAAGGGAAGCAGAAAAATTTCCAATAGCTCAAACCTTTTATACCCTTTGTTGCTGAAACTCTCGCCTGTGCTTAATTAACAATTTTTTCATACATTGAATCAGCAGAATAGCTCGAATTTCCAAAAACAATATACAATTTCGTATTTGCTGCTCAAATTAACTTCTTTCAACAGAAACATGAAAACTGGGAAAATAATGTACATATGTTATTAACAACCAGAAACAATGGAAATGGAAACAATGTACCGTAGACAACTGGCTTTTCTTCCTCTGGGCTTCTCTCTTTCTCAAAGAACTCCTCAAGAGGGTTGTACTCCGTCGTCCTGGCCGCAGAAGCCGCGGCAGAAGTTTCCGATTTAGCAGCAGAAAAGAGTGTTCTCCTGAAATACCTTGCCACCTGGATCATCGTGCTCAGATTGCTGCATAACACGGACATCAGAAAACTAAGTGGCAGCAATCAAACGCTCTAATTGGAACACAAGACCAAGACCATTCACGCTGAAAGTCCAAAACAAACACGAAGAAAAACCCCTTTGGATATCTTTCATTGGGGCATTTTCGCAAACACATAGAGTGCTCTACTTTCAGAAACTATTGAATGACACGAAACACGCATCCAACCGGTGGACGGAAACTGTGAACCAATATAGATTATGGGAAAACGAAAGTACGGGGAAAACCCAGAAACTACTTACGTGCGGAGGTTGACGGCGGCGCTTTTGGGGCTCCTGAATTCGGGTCGCGGTGGGTGGAGGCTGAGGACTGAAGACACTGACGGGCACTCTGGCTAATGGCAATTTCAGAGGCTTTCTCGTCGTTTGGGCATTGCCGGGTAATGGGTTTAATATGAGAGCCCATATGCAGCCCATTGTATTAAAACCAATCATAACAAATGAAGGCCCAATTATTTGACCAAAACCAAACAACTAAGCCCATTAACCAAAAAAGGCCTAATCCTAAATGGCCTTGAGCTATTGGGGGTTTTCTTTTATAATACAACGGTATATTTATACCGAAACGGTAGAGAAATTCAAATGGAGTCACGTAATGAGCCGATTATAGTAACTTGGTATCAAACTCGTAATCAACGATTCGAACCTAAAAATTTTCACTTACAAGTGAAAAGGAGTACAACTGGACTTTAGTGCTAAGTGATGTTTTTGTGTAATCATTAGTTCAAAGTTTTGGGTGTCTGAATTATGTTTTAAGAGAAGATCATATTTTAAACTACCTTAGTTTGACGGGGAGGAACTCAAGCTTGAGTGCAACGAGCTGAGCACACTGTCCTAATCATGACTTAACGCGAATATACTTCGGCAAACTAAACTATTAGTACCGTTTACTTTATTGAACTATATTAGTACCTTCTATAGGATATTGAACTCTCTTGTAAACCAAATACTTTATGTGGCAAGAATTTACTGGACATATTAGACGGATAATATATTTTTTGAACACGTTGTAAGCATCTATTAGACGGGTGATACCAGTAGAAATATGTCTTGACTGCTACAATAGTTCTCTCCTTAAATTGGGGTTTATTAGATTATTTAGATTTCATGAAAAGTAGTGCAAATGCGTAACAGTTTTTCTTTCCTTTTTCTCTTTGGAATATCAAATTCATAGCAATGACGTAAGTTAAAATATGGGGACCATGAATATATATACTATACTTGGTTTCTCTTTTTCCTCCTAGTGGTTCTAATTAAGCGAAACAGATAGAGCAACCACTAACCCTAATTTCGATGAAAAGGGAAAGGAAAGGAAAGGAAAGGCAATTAAAAGAAGAGAGTGAGTGAGTGAGAGAGAAGAGAGGAAAAGCACCAAACAACTCTCCCTCCTTTTTATGAATTAATACCCTCTCCAGATCTCGCAGTTTGAAGTTGACGGGTTGAAAAATTTGGATTGTTCAAGAGAGGAAGAGAGAGATCCAAATTTTTAGTTTGTGTGAAATTGACCAATAAAATGAACTAATAAAGATCATATAATTTGAAATAGTTTAAATTTCTTGATCCGTTAATTCCAAACTGCAAAGTAAAGAGGAACTCGATTCCCTTTTAACTATCAAAAGAAAAAGGTCTAAAAAGGCCTGATAACATTTTCTATCATGTATGTGGTCCCCTGCATCGATGCCAGGGTTTCATGATATACGATGAGTATATCTCCCAAAGAATTCTGATGGCAACACCCACGTTCTGTCCCCTGTTTTCTTCCTTCATGCTCATGCACCTTTCTTTCTTTTCTCCCTACCACCCCTCCTAGTTTCAGTTATGTTGATATTGCCCTTATACTTTCGTACATTTCTATCACTTTTCTTATACAATTGATGTAAAAGAAGAGAGAGTCGAACATAAAATCTCATAGTTTCAGTTATGTTGATATTGCCCTTATACTTTCGTACATTTCTATCACTTTTCTTATACAATTGATATAAAAGAAGAGAGAGTCGAGCATAAAATCTCGTATGTAAGTAGTGTAAAGTTAGTTGGATGCAAAACTAAAGAAGGTGAAGAGAAGTCAGAGGGAATACAACAATACCTTAGGGTTTATAAGTACGTGATCCGTTGTTAACTTCACCAAGTTCTCATTGGAATTTCTTTTGAATATTTCAAAATACAACTCTGTATTTGTCACTTTAATATTATTCAACTATCAATAGTCTTAGAGCTCGTTTGAAAATACTTTAAAATGGTTGAAAGATTTTTTTGAGAAAATTATGTGATTTTCTGATTGACACCACAAATATTTTCACAAAAAGTGTTTTCAGCAACTTTAAAAGTAATTCCAAACGAGCTCTTAATTAATTTCAGTTTTGATTTGTAAAACTGAAAACCAGTGCATTATATAACGCTTAGGTATAATGATTGACTTTATTTGTCACAAAAAAATAAGTATTTTTCTATTATACTATTGTTTTCATTAATAAATTGTGTTAACAAAAATTATCATATACTCATATCAATGTATGTGATTGGTTAGAAGAAGTAGAATTCACATTGCCAATATTTACAACAGTCCTTTTAGGATTAGACCGCATATGTGAAGTCCATTAGGCTTGCTACCACACAAGTTATTCCCATATCGAGGGTTCCATGCATGCTCTGTTACGAAAAGCACACTCCACACCATGACTACATAGTCTTTGGCCTCAATCATTAAGTTGAAGAAAACATAGATATATGTTTAGACTTAAAGTTAAGGAGCTTGTAATACAACAATCGATATCAAAGCATTTTTCAGCTAAAAGCGCACAAATTCAGGATGAAAGATACAAGTTGAAACTAGCAAATCTCCATCATTACAACACTAAGGTTTAGAGAGATTTTTCAGCGTGCTGGAAATACGATCCGATAAAACTAATGTTATAATAATATTGGTTAGAATTTTTTTTTTTTCAAGTTTCCAACTATTATGTTAGAACACTTAGGCCTCGTTTGGCATGTCGTATAAGGGATCAGATAGGACTAATAATACGGACTCGGGCGTTTGGTGTCATTTTGTATTAAATAGTCGCCAGATTAATAGTACGGACTCGATCGATACTGTACCAAACGTTCGACTAATTTAATCAGTACTATCCGGTGACTATTTATCATATTCGACATAAATAATCAGTACAATACGAATTGTCAAACGAGACCTTAGTGTACTAAAGAGTGTTCTCGGCGCACCAAAAGGTTTCTCTATGATTTGGCCAAGATTGTCCCTTTATCTCAAATCTTAATCTTCAATTAAGGTTCGGTGGGGTTTGAATCCATTTTAAAAGGCTCCTACCAATATGATTTCGACATGTTGTCCTTGTCTTTGTCCAAGTTGATGATAGAAATCTACGGAATGAGGATCCTCTCCTTACCTTAGCAGGCTGGGCCTCATGAGCAAATCACACAATTCGTTGGATCAAAATTCAACGGCTACAAATAAAGGATTATTCTAAAAATTATAATAATTATAACCGTTAGATTTTGATCCAACAAATCGTATGATTTGCTAAAAAAACTCAACCTCCTAAGCTGAAGAGAGGATCCTGATCTAATTTGTACAGCACTACAAAGAAAAAGACAAACTTACTCAGCTCCACCTGTATTATATATATATTCCCAAAGATTCTTCCCTTTTGTTTGAAATATATTCCCAAAGTGCAATTTCTTTTTTTATTATTCTTTTCTTTTTTTTTCTTTTCTTGCCCTTCTCATTTGAACTTTTTTAATATTTTAATTCTAAAAAAGGACAAATCAGTAGTTTTGTCATGATAATTCAGTCTTTTAGTTTTGGAATACTCATATAGACATTTCAGCATTTTTTAACCACTATCGTTTGGCTCACCAGTATCAAGATTCGAACTTAAGACGTGCTGTGTGGATATGTGAACTTTTTTATAATTTTTTTTCCAAATGTTAACAAAGTTGGTCTATATATCAATCAATATATCCACTAATCTTTTTTTGGTAAAAATATATCCACTAATCTTTTAATATGGCATAATTGAAGCTATCATGTGGGTGCAGAAAATTTGAGGTAATATAATGATTCATCCCAACTTTTTTTAATTACGATGCAATTTTTTATTTAACAACTAATCTTTCCTCAATTTACGCTATCATGATACCAACATCAATAATGACATCCATTGGTCTCTTTTACCACAAGGCTTGGCTCCCCTAACCTTTTCACTATAATATTGCTTGTAATACTTGAACACTTGATTTTTAAGTTCTATGTTGAATAAGGTATTTGATGCAGAGCGCAATGAAAAGAAATAAAATGAAATAAAATAAAATGAGAATTGAAATTTAGTTTCCACTATTTCTTAGTGTAAGAAAATATCTGAAAACTTTGAAAGAG
>JADOBS010303829.1:0-27364 GCA_015708375.1 Cydonia oblonga | reverse complement strand
GAGTAGGCTAGAGATTCAGGGTTCGAAACCTCCTTTGTAACCAAAAAAAAAAAAAAGAAAAAAAAAAAACCATTACTGATAATTACCTACTTGGCACCATAATATCAAATATTTGTGAACTGAAGCTGATAAACTAATTAAATAAATAGTAAACTATGAATCTAAAAATGCACATAATATGTGAACTTAAAAATAAGTAAATTAGTAATAAAATTCTTACCAGGGTCACAATTAACAGAGCTAATGAGCTGCAGTGAAACTTTTTTACCCCGCAGCTCATGGAAACGATCAAGAAATGAAGCTTTGAGGTCGTTGAGCTCCAAAACATTCTTCTTCATCAACACCACCGTCCCTCTGATCTTCTTGTCGTCATCTTTTGGGTGATGATCGACGGTGATGTTCTGGGATGGCTTAGCAGTTGATGAAACCACAGTTAATGGCTGAGATTTTGCCACATCAGTCATGCACAAGAAACCAGCAGGGAGTAGTTCCATTGGACCAGTCGTTTGAAGCAACCCTGGTCTGCCATTGACTGACGTGGCACGATCTGGATTGGTGGTTTTTGCTGCTGCTGCAACAACTGAGTTCAAGGGACTGAGATGCTTAAGATGAACACGAAGCATCTTTGCCTGCTTCAAGATATGAAAAAGTAGTATTAGAAAAAGGGCTTGAAGATTTCACTTATAGAAAAAGGGCTTGAGATCTTACTTCGCTGATAAGTGTGAAGAATGTAAGGGATTGGTGGAATTTATAGCAAGTGGGGGCTTACAGTTCAATGCGTTATAGACAAACCCTCCAAAAATTTTAATGCGTCTTTCGTTAGACTAACTTGCATGCACGGATACAGTACTATTGCAGTATTTTTTTTTTTGTCAATAATACAATTCTATATGGTAAAAAGTTTACACTTAATATTAAATAATTGACACAAATCAATATATCATAGCGCGTTTTTTGTTAATAATACAATTTTATACTATAAAAAATTTATTACGTTAACATTGTATAATTGTCACAAATCACTACGGAGTCTCTCTCTTGGAATCAGTCCTAGAAATCTTGATGTGCGTCTTTTGGCCTTAAGTGGGAGAAAGTGGAAGTCTTTCAACTTCACCAACTTATTCTCTGTTCTTCCATTTCTAAGGTTGACTTATAGCTACCAGTCATTTCGAAGAAACTTCCACTCTACCAACCAAGGAATATCTTTAATCGGATTACTTCATCACATGAATGATTCGATTAATTTTATAAAAAATATGATCTCTTCTATTTTAATCTCACTAAGTATTAAGAGTGTTAAAGATAATTCGTTTTGAATTAGATGCTCAAATTCTAATACTTTACGTCGTTAATTCTGAGAGAATTGCCCTATACGATTACCCTAAATTCCCTCGTGTACCACACCGACAAATATAGACAGATTTCAACAAAGATTCTCTAAACAAAAGCCATTTATGGGCCAGTCGTCTTCTTTTCCACTATTTCTTTCAAGATTTTGTATAAATTGGCTTTTGCAAAAGCTAAAAGCCTAAAACATATCATTTAGTTAATAAAATACATCACAAATTCAACAGTCGATGAGATTATATAATTCGGTTTCCAACATAATATGTCTAGAAATAAATTACGAGTACATGCTACACCTTAGTAATCCATTTATCAAAGTATTATAATATGTGTTGATAACATGATTAATATTTTTGTCATACGAAAATTTTTCTCGTACATCTAGTCAATTTAAAGATTCTTAAATAAAAACATTTTTGAGACGTTAGTCGTCCGTCAAAAACACATAAGGAGGACCAATGCGGGTGACAATATGATTACTACCGTGATACACTTCTTAATTCTCCTAGTTATATTATTTCTTGGTATGTGTGTGTTGATTGGAGCAATTGCCTATGCATGGTAGGCATATGCGTGTTTTTGTTTCTCACATATTTCGTGAGGGTAATTGTGTGGCCGATGCCTTAGTTAATTTTGGTGTAAATTATGATGCATATAAGTCCAATGTTCCTTCATGTGTAATTTCTACTTGTATTGATGATGATGGTGATGACTCACAATTGTTTACAGTTCTGTGTCAAATTTGGCATTTGAATCAGAAAATGATGATTCAATTTCAAGGTAACTTCAAACTATTTTACCAAACCAACAGATATTGACTCAGCAATAGCAAAATTCTCTAAGCAGACAATAATAGTAAAGTCTTCTTTCTTTCATGATTATGTATGAAAAGATTTGCAAAGCCAGGTAAACTTTATCTGCTTTAGTTTGTTCGTTCTGTTTCTGTAGTGATTAAAATACACAACGAACACATAATATGGTGAAATTCTATATTCCAAATTTCCAACTTCTAAAAGAATTCCTGCTATCCAGTCACACCATCCATCACGCAGACGTTGTTACTAATTCAAGTGTTATAAAGTATAACATAATATATAGTTTAGGTTTTCAACATAGTATATCTAAAAATAAATTACGAGGATATGCTACATCTTAGTAATCCACTTATCAAAGTGTTGTAATATGTGTTGACGATATGATTAATATTTTTGTCACACAAAAATTTTTCTCGTACATCTAGTCAATTTAAAGGTTCTTAAATAGAAACTTCTTCTACACGTTAGTCATATGCCAAAGACGCATAAGAAGGACCAACGTAGGTGACTATATGATTACTACGGTGATTCACTACTTAATTCTCCTAGTTAAATTATTCCTTTGTATTTGTGTATTGATAGGAGCAATTGCCTATGCATTTGGCGTGTGTTTTGTTTCTCATGTATTTCACAAGGGCAATCGTGCGTCTGATGACTTAGCTAACTTTGGTGCAGATCATAATGCATATTACTAGTGGCCCAATGTTTCTTTATGTACAACTTTTGCTTATATTCATGATCATTTTGCTTCTATCAACTATCGTTTTAAATAATTTTTATAACATATTTTCTTTGTAAGTGGGGTTGATTTTTTATTCCCCCGCCGTATTATTTCCTCAACAAGGTTTCGTATTTTGTTTACCTCGTTTGTATTTCTCTTTTAATCTTAATAAGATATGGGGATGATCGGTGAATACAATTACCCCATCCTTAAAAGAAAAAAAACAACGTAAGAAGGCCATGCATTCAAATTTCCCGCAGACCCAATTTTAATAGAGTCAATGATGAAATCCCAACAAAGTAACGTGAGGTATTTGAATTCACCAACTTTAAAGACCCACCCTTTTCTTTTTGGTGATAATAGTCTAAATTTTCACTGACAATAATGATGGTGATGACTCACAATTGTTTACAGTTCTGTGTCATTTGGCATTTGAATCAGAAAGTGATGGTTAAATTTCAAGGTACCTTCAACCCATTCTACCAAACCAACAAATATTGACTCAGCAATAGCAAAATTCTATAAGCAGACGATAACAGGAAAGTCTTCTTTCTTTCTTTTGCTAATTCTATTTCTTTAGTGATTAAAATACACCACAAACACATAATATGGTTAAACTTTTTAACCCAAATTTCCAACCTCTACAAAAATTCTTGTGGTATCCGGTCACGTCATCCATCATGTAACCACTGTTACTAACTTAAGTGTTATAAATTAGAAATAATCTTAATACATAATTGATACTTTATGGCCGTCACATTCGAAAACTTCTGATAAATCTATTCAACCCAATCATGCTAATCCACACATTCATTCTGGTTCTTTATTTCATTGTCAGACTCAACATCATGGATTCATATTTTGTCCCGTTTAAGGGTCAATTGTGACCCTCCACCTACCATAAAATCTTGTGTAAAAATATTGTATTGATAAACAAATTCAACTAATCTGTCATATTTATACAGTATTTTCACAGGGTTTTAAATCTCATCTGGGTTTTTTTTTTTATTCTTAGAAAGAATCAAGTGTCTCTGTTAGTGATGCATGCCTGCCCCACAAAACGATATATGAATCAAAGATTAAAATGCTTAAGAATCCACATAGGTAGGCTTTTTTATTTTTTTATTTTAGAAAACCGCGGCGGCACATAGATAGGTTCTTCTTCTGCACTTAGAATATAGAAAATATAGAGATTTTTGGAAGTGACCAAAATATCAAATGGGAAAACTAGAAGTTTACATGCAAGAGGGATGACCTAGTTGCAGAAAATATAGATATTTTAAGTTGTGTTCCCATTTGTATCGACATCTCTGAAGCTGCAGAAAAAAGCTTTTCTGAAACAAATTAATTAACTGATTAAGTTAAATTTTAATAATGATAATCATAGCTTTCACATTATAAGCTCCTTTAGAAGTGCTTTAAAAATGGCTGTAAGCGCTTTGGTAAAAATATTTTTGGAATCAATCCTTGGTAAAAATGAAGGTAAATTCTAAAAAAACACTTAAATGTTTCTTGGAAGAAGCACATAACTGGTGTTTCTTGCAAAAAAAACACTTAAAATGTTTTTCGAACAAAAAATTATTTTTTCTAAAAACATTTTCAATCATTTTAAAAGTATTTTCAAACGAATTCTATATTAAAATTTATAGTCAAGCCACATGTTAGAAGACAACTCGACCAAGTCAAGTAAAAGTGTAAAACGAGTTCATGGACTTGTTAAGGTTTGCAACTACCTAAGTAATAATTAACCAATAACCAGGTTGATATATGTAATTATCTTTGAAGTCTTGCAACACGACTGTAGTCACATAATCCAAAATAACAAGACAAATGTTTGTGTTGGACTCTCGCAAGAAGGTGTAGGACTCCCATTATCTTATGGTATGGAGTGAGATTAAAGAATGGTGAGAGTTTGAGACAAATTTACACCAATTATATTGGCAGTTGACTGTTCACTATTATAGTGTTTGTGTTTTTGCAATTTGTTTTCTCTCTTGTGAAAGATTATTGTTTTGTTTTTGAAACAGATGAGATAGGAGCATTCAGAGAATGATAATGCTTGGGTATCAGATTTCTGTCATGCAAGGCAGCTGAGAGTGAGGTGGTTCTTTTAGTAAACTAAGGGTCCAAAAACTAGCTACAAGAGCTATTATAAAAACTGAGCTTTAGGTTGATTACCTTGATGGATGATTTCAAATTCTAACATATTTACGTGGGATAATTTTCTTAGTCACATAATATTTTTAACATTACTAAGTCATTAACGTTTTGCGCTTATAAGGAGAGCTCAACAATGATTTTTTTTTTTTAATCAAGAAGTATCGACCTTAATTGGAGAGAAAAATTTGTTTGAATTGACTTCAGTTGAGAAAAATTGTTTCTGACCTTTTGTTACCTTTGTTTGAGAGTAAAATGTTCATCAAAATATGACAAAATATGAAATTATTTATTAACGTAAATCGAAAAGACCTATACAATATGTTGTTTCCTCTCAAAGAAATTTGTTAGAATAAGGTTTGTTATTTACTTGGGATATTACTTCTACTCTATTTTTGCGGTAAATAGTATTGTTATGGTTTTTTTTCTTCAACTCTCGATGGTACAAAGAGAATTTTATTAATAACGAAAAAGAAATTTTAAAAAACATTATTATGGTTATGCTGATATTGTATGCCTTGCTGAATACATATAGAGAGAACAAATTATGTAATACATTATAAATAGCGAACTTTAATGAAAAGTTTTCGGTATTGTTCACTTTAACGAAAAAACACATTTTTATACCAAAATGTTAATACTAGTACTATTCACTTTACCCTTTATTTTGTCCTTATCGTTAAAACTCAAAATTTTCAAGCTCTTTTCATTAATTTTCCTTTATAAATATATGTTGAACATTTAGCCAATGTATTTATAGGGCTTTTATTCCACCTACAATTTTTAGGTCATACTTCTAGCATATCACACAAACAAAGAATCACATTTAACCTTGGCTTAGTATTCTAGTTACACATTTAACCTTTGCTTAGTATGCTAATTAACAATAATTAATACTACAGAAGCTTTAAATTGAGACACTGTTGGGAATTCCCTTGCCTGTAAGTCCCCCTCCGCTAGTAGGAAACAGCAAAGTGTAAGGCACCTTCACCGGTCCAACGCGGTTTTTCAACTTCTCGTCATTGTTCATACTTGTAATCCTCTCCTCAATCTCCTCCAGTTTCTTTCCAAACTTGTCGAATGCTTCCAATGGCGCAGCGTCTGCTGTCCACTCTGGCGTGTCTCGCTGCCCCAAGTACACTTCATCAGTAGAATGCCTTGACAGAATTTCAATGAGGGAAATGCCAAGCAGTGTCTGCAGCTGAGCAGTGATTGTTTTCAAGAACACCTTGTCAGGGTTGGACTTGAGCTCTTCGTATTCAGCAGTTCCCTTTACGGGCATGAATTTTCGGCTTATAGTAGGGCGGTTGGGGAGGTATCCGGCGTAAGGGTACTGTCCAAAGTTGACAGCTGCATGGAGGGCAGAAGCAGTCCATATGATAGTTGTGCAGATTTCAACTAGCTCTTCGAGAGTCTGCAATTTTGGCCACCAGGGCTCGTCTTTTTTGTCACCGTGGCCTTCCTCTACTAGCTCCTTCCACCAGGATTGGAGCTCGGCGTCTTTCTGGATTATATCGTCAGTCTTGTAGTAGAAAGAGCAGTAGTCTGCAACCCATGTTCTTATTGCAAACCAGATTTCAATCCCATCAACAGCATAGGGGTAGTCCTCGATCAGTAGGCGAACTCCGTGTGGAGAATTTTTATCCTTAACTGCCACTCCTCTGTTTTGATCAAAGCCAAGGCAATGTGATTAGAACAAGAAATGAATATTATTGCAAACATAAATAATTTCCGCTCCCCATTTTCTCCTTCTGTACACCACTATTTATTTATGCACCTTGATTCTCTTTTGATTTATTCAATTCAAAGTCCGAAAGTACAGATTTTTTTTGTTTACCTTTTGATGAGATCTGCAGGAAGAGCTTGCTCAGTGAAATTCCAATCCTTGTACACAACTGATGACAGCTCCATGGCATACTTAGCTGGGAAAACTGTCGTCTCAAGAATACCGCCAGCATTGATGAGGATTTGCCTCGCAAATGCATTGATGTTCATCGTGTCACGGAAGTGAGGATGCAGAAGTTTGTAAATCGGGTGAACCACGCTTAGTTGCCTGTTTGTGGCAATTACAACTGGCTCACTCACTGCATGAGTGTTCAACCAGTGGCTGATGAGTTGATGGACTCCGGAGTCATTGACAGCCACATAAGCTTTAGCCAGTTGCCATATGGAACCTTCCACACCTTGTTCAGCTGGTGTGTAGACATTACTAATGCAACCAAATTGATCTCCGTCAGGATGAGGCAAGCTCAACTCGATCACCAATGGTTTCAAAGTTCCATCATTTTGCAAGAACAGCAGAGTTCTGCTACCGTAGATCTTGTTCGAAGTTGAGTTTATCCGCCTCAGGTACGGCATCAGTGAATCATGATGGTCTAGTATGAATAACTTGTTTTTCTTGAGTGCCTGTTCATCATTTTCACCATTAGAATTTGATACAGAACCAACATAATCTATTTGCAAAGTAACGCATACTGTCAGTTTCTTTTTTTCCTTCAACGAAACGAATAAAATATTTTACCTCATCCACTGTTAGTCCATCCAAGTTGTTCTTTATATGTTCTTCGGTTATTGTACTGTTTTGATCACCGTAAACTTTTGGATCTAGCTTGCTTGCTGGCGGAAATACCTGAAATTCAATAAGATGTATGATTAGAGATGAAGCGAAAAATAACATTTAGAAAGTTTTGTTGGACTCTTGTGTCCATTATTTTCATTATCATTGCAGAAAATCCACGAAAGATAATGCGAAGATTACTTGGAGGCGAGCAATGTTGACAGGGTTCACTCCAGCCAGCATTTCCCTCGCAAATTCTTCATCGGTCCTCCAAGCAGATTTATCCTCTTTGCCAAATCAAAACATCACAGTTAGAACATAGACGAAGGAAAATAGTGCATTATTTTGTAGGCTATTGTTTGTATTGTAAGGCTCTAGATTCAAAATGTTTTCGTTACCTTTGATCACTTGAGGCGTTGGGAATTTGAGCAATTGTGCACCATCAGTTCGGAAAATTTCCTTCAGCATCTCCGCAGGGATGTTGTCTCCAATATCCTTCAATAAACCTTCAGGCAACGGAATGCCTCCTTCGTAGAGCTTAAGCACATCTTCAAAGCTGTCAAACTCGCTAGGAGTTTGGTCGAACAAGGATTCTAGCTCCGGTTTAATGAACTGAACTACGGATTTCAGGGCATAAGCAAGGAAGTCTGACAGCTTCAAGTGTCCAAATCTTTCATCCCTTGGAACGTAGATGTTTAAGCTCTGAATAAGCGGCAGATTACTCTCGCTGTTAGGATCTGTTACAGTAAGATCAGAAACATAACATCATCAGTTCATTAAATTCCATATTAGTATATCAAGTTTACACTTTTTAATAAACATTAACTCTAAAGATACCGAAAACTAGATTAACTTTGGATTCTCATTAGCAACTCTAAAAAAATAGAGAAAATATTGCAGATGGCTAACCTGTCTTAGTTGGTGGTCGGCCAGTTCTTCCACGGCGAGGGTAAGGGTACTCACTAGACCCTCCGAGAACAGGACGGACGTATTTGGCACCCTTATCAGGTTTCCCCAAATCATTGTAGTAAGCATAGTCATAAACCCTGTCCCATTCTTGGAGCTCTCCTTTTCCATCTCCCCTCAAGTGTACTAGCTCTTCTTCTATGTATTTTCGCAACGGCAATGGTGTCTCGCTTGGAAGATAGGTCTGCACAAACATATAGCAGGCATGAACTTTAGTCTTTAGCTTAGGATACCATATATTTTCAACCTCACAAAAATTTTTACAGCAGATACTATGAAACGTGCAAATCATTTGTTACCTTGTTGACGAAGAAAACACGGTCTTTGGTGTATTTTTCAGTAGGGTACACCCAAGAGTTGCAAACGAAGTGTACACGGCCCTCACCGGGAACATTTTCGAGTGTGACGGTCTTGAGGAAGAACTCACTGTGGTGGTTGTTTTTGATTAAGAATGCTCCTGGAACTCCTAATTCCTCTTCATAGTCAAATGTAACCTTGAATGCAGACTCTCCTGCTGTTAAGGGTGTGATTGTTGTAATCCAGTCTTCCAAATAAGCTGGCTTTCCAAGCTTCCCCTTCAATCCATTCTCTACAAAATTCATATATCAATTAGTCATAATTTAATTTATCATTCAAGAAAATATACCAAGTTCATGTGCTCGAGTTCTTTTTTTCATCTTTTACAAAATGATATTATTTACTACTTTGATTTATAGAGAATGGAATTTGAACTCGACCGCAAGGAGATTATTAGCATACCATCATGTACAACTGACCTAACTCACAAAATCTTGTGCTCAAATTTTAATAGGAACAACTCTGAAGTTGTTTTATTAGAATATTCAAGGGAAAAGAACAAAGGAATTGGATCTGGTAAAAAGTTAAAAACCATAGTTACAGAAAGGGTTAAAAGCCATGTCCAGTTGCATGGTGCTTCATTTTCAGGTTAAACTGGTGGCTTAGACTGGTAGGTTTTTCTTTTTGTAAAAAGAGACCAGTTGATGGTCAAGTTATGACAGTTCACCTTTTTAAGAGACCGAAAAGATTCAAAGAAGTATTTTAGTTTCTTTCAACCATCATGTGATGGATCTAGCTTAGACTGATAGTTGGCTTTAAAAGGTAAGATTAACGTACCTGTCTAATCAGTTAATGACATGGCCACTATGAATAAACAACAAATGGCATGACCAACAACCATGATTTAAAAACCATTATCTTATTTTTCACAAGCTTAATTATGTCACTTTTTGAACTAAACCAACACCAATTTTCTAACCTACTATTTCGAATTCCTATCAAGCTATCATGACATTATCACAACTAGACTAATTATTCCAAATGGTAGAGACACCAAATAGGAAAATGCCAGGATGTCGAAATTGTTGGACCATCTTTTATCGAACACATGATGTGACGATTGATAGTTAAACTTATTTTTTTAATGATTTAAAGGAGTTCAACCATTAACCACCACACATCATGTAGTCTACAAAAGATGATCTCTCTAACATCACCGACCAATTATAATTCCTCATGTTGTGCACCATTAATATTTTAATTCTGATTTTTAGCATATGATCTTATTTTCATGATCCAAATATATGACTTGGTCTCCGGTCCGGTTCATGCCGGACCATAGAGGGCTAAACAGTGTAACGCAATGAAAAGAAAAATAGAATAAAAGCCTAAGGACTGGAAGAGCACGGTTATCTTTTTACTCATATTTTAGACCCCAAAAGTTAAAAGGCAAAAAAAAATAGACCGACTTTTGTGATCGACGTCGTTTCTCCGAAGATATGTCATAAAGCTGTGTCCATTCTCAGCCGTATAAAAGGGACGGAAAATTTAAAAAAGAAAAAGAAAAAGAAAAACCAACAAGGGCACTCTAGAAAAAAGCGACCACAAACCAGTTCTTCGCTTTGCGAGGGTCGAAGAAACTCTCAAAACACATTAAAACCGTTGATATCAGAATTTCATCTCATTTTCGATCTCAATGATATGTTTTTGACACGTAAAGTTTATCATGACACATTATCTATGAGAAGTAAGTTTTATCATTTGATGTTGCCTACTTGGATTAGAGAGTAAGTAATTTAATCAATTTTTGCGTATTTAAACAAAATAGCATTTACTTCATCAATTATTGTGAAAAAAAAGAGAAGAAAAGTTGCCATGTCCGAATTAATAACGCAACCAATCCACCAAAGAAAAAGGGAGAGAGTTAAATCCTAATTAATGCATCAAAGAAAAAGAACCAGAAGAAAAATGAAACGATGATCGAGAGCAAAGACTCAAATCTTAAACCAATCTAAAACAAAACACAAATGATCTCTAGGCTTGATGAAAACTCTATCAATTATTCGATTTTCTCCCTAATCATGCACAGAAACCGTATAATCTTGCACTGAAAAGATGAACTCACCGGAATCATCAGCATGAACGGCACTGATGAGCTGCAGAGAAACCCTTTGGCCGACCAACTCATGCACGCGATCGAGAACAGAAGCGTTGAAGTCGTTGAAGTCCAAAACATTCTTCTTCATCAGCACGACAGTCCCATCGATCTTTCCATGATTCCCATTTTGCTGGTGGCCTGTGAGCTTCTCAACGATATTCTGCAGCATTTTGTTCTTCTGCTTTGCTTTACACGGATTAAGCAAAGAATATATGCTATTGTGATCTACAAACCCAAAAGAATATATATGTTTTGTGTTTTGTGAAAAAAGGTGGGTGGTGAGGTGAATCGAAAGTTGAAAGCTGGTATGGAAGAGTGCAGCAGGGCGTTGTGGTATTTATAGGGAACAAAGAAAAGTGGAGCACTACGTTCGTTCTATCACTTTATTTTTGTAATTCGTGCCAAGTCATCGGCATTTTCTTGGAAAAAGTCTCCACCACTCACCAAAATTGTGATTTGGCTAGTCAAAATAACATGGCCAATTAGGTTTAGGTTTCTAATTGATGTTTTGGGAAAGATAAAAGGAATGTGCACGCATTATTTTTCATAAGAATTGATAAATAGGTTTTTTTTCTTCTTTTTCTTCTTCATAATCCCAACAAATTTAAGATTAGGAAATAAGCTAGTTTTCCCTATTCTAAAAGGATTTAGGAATTTTATACTATACTTGTAAGACATGTAATTATCGATCTATGTATTTTGAAGAGGCTTGTTGGAGGTTGATTATTCACACGAACAACATAGAGAATACAAGGGTAGAAACCCAAGAGTGATAGAGAGCTCTAAAGCAAGGTTTTGGGGTTTAGCATAAGGGTTTTCAATAAGTTCTTGTAACCGAGTTTTTATTCTCTATAGTGCAGGTGAATACTCAACAGAAATCACACGATGAGTAGATAAAGTTCGTCAAACCTTGCTAAATTCTTTGTGTTTATGTGTGGCTTATATACTTTATTTGCATAACATCACCTTATAGGTTTGCATAACACCAAAAACTATCAATAAACAAAATCAACTAAGAAAAATTAAAATCAACAAAAATTACTTGTAGGGATGGCTAAGTGATGGAGACCAAGTAGTAGTGTAAATTTGACCTATACTCGTTTTCAAGACTAGACAAAATAACAACCCATTAGAAAATTAACAAAAATATTACAAGTGGCCCATACCTTGTACTCGGTACACACACATAAAATATGCAACACATTACTAAAATTGTGAATTTAATAAATTTATTATTTCATTGTTACACCCCTCGTGTTGTTATTAAAAAAATATTTCAATATGAATCTCAACATTAATAGTTCTTAATGTTGAGAGCTTGAATTTCAATCATATCGAATCGGAATAATTGGGTTCCAAATTCTAATCCAATTTTTTTTAATTTTTTTTTTTCGACGGTAAGAAACATTCCGATTCTGGTCCTAATCTTTTCGGAATTTTGGGTGTCATCATATTTGATTTCGGTTTTCCAAAATCAAATACCATTGGATCAGAATTGGAATTTCAAGCCAACTTTGTAGCCTTAATTATTTTAATGATGATAAACTAGATACACCTTCATGGACTTTAAGTGACAGTCGTTCCTAAAAGATTTGGCCAAATTTGGTTGCATCGTTGACAATTTCGGAAGCCTAAAACGAAAGTTGAATACGCGTTTATACCCTTATTTTCTCTTGTTTTTAACCGGAGAGACAACTTGGAACCGCAGCTTTGGCTTTATCAGAACTGGGATACAATTCCATAAGAGCCGTGGCCCGTCGGACCTCCAGTTTCGGCCTCTTGGTTAAGCTGCCTCAATGGACTTATTCTCTGCAATGATATTACCTTTCTTTAAAATATTACACAAAATATTATTCCGTATGTTTCCTCGCGTTTCACACGGGTCTTTTCAATTGGGAATTTCTTTGATTTGGTTCAAGATTACATTGGAAAGATATCCTTTACGGATCTCTTCTTCTTAATCCACCGAATCAGTGAATTCGTATCATTGAAATTTGATCCAACGACTGAAGTTATTATAACTTTTAAAGTGAACCTTGTGGATGCAAATTTATTCCTCCTTATTCTTGGACAAAATTGCACCCACAAAACAAATAACATCTTAGGTCAAGGCTAAGAGCCTCACACGCCCACGATGAATGGGGGCTTTTACCGAAGAACCTCCGATGTCAAAGTTAGAATTTTGAGAGAAAAGTGTTTGGAGAATTTTGAGAATTTTGCAAGAGTGTTGAACTTAGGTTTTTAGAGAAAATTGGGTAATATATATAGGGCATGGCCGGTCCCCTTTGGAGAGAAGGTGGTCGGCCCTTTGTAGTGTTTTTTAGTGTATTTTGTAGTTAATTGGTAGTTTAATTAGCCATTAATAGATTAATTAGGTAATAAATCTATTAATTAGCTAATTCACATAATTTAAAAGGGATATTTTGGGAGTTACCTTGTGGAGAGGATTTGATAAGGATGGATGAGATAGGTTTTGAATTATTACTTATTTAAGACACTTTTGACTTGATTGAGAGTTGATTGCCCACTGCTCGTGCATAGGAATCCCGGTATGTCTTTAGGGTAATTTTGTCCCTTTAACCCAAAAATTCATGTGTCGCCTTGTAATTATTTTTGGCTCAACAAATGCCCCCACACCTGCTGGGCTGCTCGCAGGAAAGGGTAGCAGGTGTAGAGACCTCCAACTTTTGATACAGATTCTCTCTTGGACTTGAAATTAGATTCTTCTAGGAAAGGAAAATAAATCTCCTCCAAAGCCTATTTAAGCCTACATTAAGTAGGGGATTAAATCAACTTTGGAGGGCAATTACTTATCCCTTCAAGAAAGAGAGAAAGCTAGAGGATATTTGTTCCCCTTCCCCTAGCACTTTTCTTTGCTTGCTTATGCAAAGAACTGTCTTTCGTTGATTTCTTTGTCTTTTTCGCGCCGCACTAATGTAAGAAAAACTTAATTCTTCTTGTCTTTTTCTTGGGAGGTGCTACCAAGGGGCAGCCATCGGGGTGGTGCTGGCACGTCTGCTGGTAGGGGCCAGGAGTCGGCTTGGCATGGGCTAAGGAGATGGTGTGGCAGGGGTTATTGCTTGTGTTTCTCGTCTTGATTGAAGCCAAGGATTGGCTCGGCATAGGCCAAGGAAGTGGGGTGGCATAGGCAACGGTTTAAGCTGCCACGTCCGAGCTGTTTGCCAAAAATGAGGAAACTGCTTGAGTTTGATTTCTCAGCTGCCGTAGATGGAGCAGTTAAGAATAGAGTTGCTAAGGTTGGAGCTGCTGAAGATGAAGTGTCGGATTAGCGAACTGTTAAGTGCAAAAGTGGCTGCTGTCCCCTGACCATTTGCTGCCTAGTTGATCTTCAAGCATTCGATCTTTTGAGCTATGTGGCATTATCGCATTGAAGAGCTTACCCAGATGGATGTCAGGGAATTAGTTTACTCTTTCGCACTGAAGATTATACCCATATGGGTGTCGGGAAATTGGTTTACCCTCTCGCACTGGAGAGCAATTAGTTTATCCTCTGGCACTAGAGAGCAGACCCATATGGGTGTCGGTGAATTGGTTTACCCTTTCGCACTGGAGAGCAATTAGTTTATCCTCTTACATTGGAAAACAAACTCATATGGGTTTTGGGGAATTGGTTTACCCTCTCGCAATAGAGAGCAATTAGTTTATCCTCTCGCACTGGAGAGCAGACCCCATATAGGTGTCAAGGAATTGGATTACCCTATCGCATTTGAGAGTAATTAGTTTATCCTCTCGCATTGGAGAGCTTACCCAGATGGGTGTCGGAGGATTGGTTTACCCTCTCGCACTAGAGAATAATTAGTTTATCCTCTCGCACTAGAAAGCTTACCTAGATGGGTGTCGAGGGATTGATTTACCCTTTTGCACTGGAGAGCAATTAATTTACCCTCTCGCACTAGAGAGCATGTAAGTCGTTGTCGTGAGTGCAGCTGAGGAAAGCTGGACTGCTGGGACAATCGAAATAACCATTAGCCTGCGAGGTCATGTTTGACAATTTGCTTGGACTTCGAATTGCTTATGGACCCCATGTAAGGATGTAAGCGCAGTAAGCTGCTCCCAAAATTATTGTGCCATCATTAGGTGTTTCGTCATGTGCCCTTTTGAGGCTTGGTTGGCACGAGCCACAGGGCAAGATCGGCATGGCTGGGAGCCATGGTGCAAGATTGGCACAGTTATAAGTCATGGTGCAAAATTAGCACAGTTATAAGCCATGATGATAGATCAATGGCTGCGGGGAGTCATGAAACAAGCAAGCACGGCTATGAAAGCTGAGCTGGGGTTGGCTTGGGCCAGGTTGTGTGCAGCAGGAGGAATTATCTAGAGTGTTGAAAACAAGATATGCCCCCGGTTCTTGGTAGTTGGGCTGGTGTGTCCTTTTGGTACTCGTCTGCCCCTGGCGTGCCATTAGGCTGAGCTGCTACCTTTGTTAGGATATAAGTAGTCTTTATATCTGGCAATATATGTGGGGGTAGTTCCGTCTGCTTGATCTTGTCATTGAAATATGACTCGCATATGTTGGTCATGTCTCATCGGAGTACCTTATCAATAGCTTTGTTGCGCGGGAAATCGTGCAATCGTTTGGTCATGAGCCTTTCTACTTCTTCCTGAATTTGCCTTTGTTGGGATGACAGAACTTTCGGCTGCCCCCGGTTGTGACCTGCTGGTGTAGGCTGCTCTTCTATGTGTTCAGCTCGTCTATGCCACGGATGCGGTGGGTGTGGTATGTTCCTAGCAGGTGAGCTGGTAACTCGCAGGCTGCTGGTTGAACTTAAGCCAGATTGAGTGACTGTTTCTCTCTTTCCACTATGCTATCTACTCCGATGTGAGGTGGAGGATGCTCATTGCGGGCCTTGTCACGAATGAACACTTTGATGGAAGGTTGCTCATGTTGATTATCGAAGTATGGCCCCAACCGTGAGTGTATGTTTGTCCGTAGGCCTAACTGAGAGTGCACGCTCCTCCACGCGCTAAGATGGGAGTTTACGCTATCTCGGGGGTCCAGCCGGAGTGTACTCCGTTAGAATGCTCGGTTCGTGACTGGTCAAGTGGTTGCTTGCCGGGACGCTAGTGGAGAGGTTTGTCTGCCATTGTCCTTCTTCGAGACACCTTTTCTAGGGCACGTTGGATCTCAGTGCGTTGCAAGAGTTGATTCACCAATGTTGTCTGTTGTGCAAGGGCGCTCGTCAACTCTATGACTTGTCGAAATAAGTGTTGTTCTTCATTTGGATTGGAAGAGCTTGGAAGGAATATGCCTCATTGAGCAGTGGAAATATGGTAGACTTTGGGCGGAAGATTTGAATTGGGAAATGTCAAATCCGCAGAGAAACGTGGTGAAAATGCCCTCGGCTCGATGATTGGTCTAGATGGTTGAGATAGTCTTGGGCCGATTTGGGCTGCTTGGAATGTCGCAGGAGTAGGTTGGGCCACGGGAACAGGCTGGGGCGCAGGAGCAGATTGGGCCACAGAAGTGGGCTGGGCCATCGGAGCAGGTTGGCCCACTAAAGTGGGCTGCTCGGCTTAGCAACGCATTGGGCTCGCATTGGGCGTGGAGTGACATGGCTTGGGCCGTGGCCTTAATGCCATGAACTGTCTTGGATGGCATAGCTCGGGCCGTGGTGGTGACACCATAGACCTTGCTATGGGTGGCTACCGTCGTAGCCACTGCGGTGGTTCCCGTGGTGGAAACTCGTGGTGGTGGTGCCGCTCCACCTATTATCACATTTAGCCTCGTGGATCGCCGTGGTCCCATCTCTTGAATGTTGAAATTTTCATTTGTTGAATTTTCTAAATTTCTAGCTATTATACTTCTTTTCTACGTTTTATCAAAGAATTTTTGCAAATAAAAAATTATAATAATAAGAACGTACGAAAAATCTACAAATGGACAATAAAAAATAAAACCTTAGATGCGGGAGTCTTCTACGAGCGTGGGACTCAACTCTCAATGAAAGCATCAATTTGTGGATGCAAATTTCTTCCTCCTTGTTCTTGGACAAAATTGCACCTACAAAACAAATAACACCTTAGGTCAAGGCCAAAAGCTTCACGCGCCCATGATGAATGGGGGGGCTTTGGCCGAAGAACCTCCGATGCCAAAGTTAGAATTTTGAGAGAAAAGTGTTTGGAGAATTTGGAGAATTTTACAAGAGTGTTGAACTTAGGTTTTTAGAGAAATTGGGTAATATATATAGGGCATGGCAGGTCTCTTTTGGAGAGAAGGTGGCTGGCCCTTTGTAGTGCTTTTTAGTGTATTTTGTAGTTAATTGGTAGTTTAATTAGCCATTAATAGATTAATTAGGTAAAAAAACTATTACTTAGATAATTAACATAATTTAAAAGGAATATTTTGGGGGTTACCTTGTGGAGAGGATTTGATGAGGATGGATAAGATATGTTTTGAATTATTACCTATTTTGGGCACTTTTGACTTGGTTGAGGTTTGATTGCCCACTGCTCGCGCGTAGGAATCCTAGTATGCCTCGAGGGTAATTTTGTCCCCTTAACCCAAAAATTCAAGTGTCGCCTAGTGATTATTTTTTGCTCTACAGACCCCTGTTTGTAGTCGTTTGATCAAATTTCAATGACACAGATTCATTGATTTGGTGGATTAGGAAGAATGGATCCGGAGATGATCCTTTTCCGATTACATTTCTAGAAGATCTTGTTTTTGGGTTTGTGGGTAATAGTTTAATCAGTTGAAAAGAAGGCATACATACACGACTGGTAAATTTTAAGGATTTTTAGCACAAATGATCTTTGAAATTGATCCTCATCATTAAGATGGACCTTGAAATTGAAAATCAATCAATGTAATTCCTAAAAATAGATGTCGCAAATCAATGTAGTCATTCTGTCACAATTATGTTAAAAATTCTGTTAAATGTTGAGGTGGCACATAAATAGGCCCCAAAAGATTTACGAGGTTTTATCATAGATGGTCCCTGAAATTGACTCACACCATCAAGATGATCTTTGAAATTGACCCACATCATCAAGATGATCCCTAAAATTGAAAATCGATGGATATAGTCCTTGAAAATAGGTGTTGTAAATCAATATGATCATTTCGCCACAATTCTGTAAAATTTTTGTTATGTGCTGATGTGGGTATAATAATTAATTCAAAAAGTTGTCTAAATACCTTTTTGCACAATAGAACTTTTTTCGTATAGTAGGACCTACTCTGAAGAGATATCACTTCCATAAATTCTCAAAGGCACAAGACTTAACCAAGGCCTAAGAGTGAGTTTGGAAATAGTTTTCAACCAACAATAGACGCACCTCTGTTATAACCTTATTATCTCAAGACAGACCTTGTCGTTCTTTGAGTCACCAAACCAAGGGAAGAGCCAAACAAGTTCTCCAAGATTAAAGTTATGAGGATGTTGATCGTCTAAACGTTAACGATGATGTCCCAGAAGCCGTTGTCAATCAGCCAAGCCGTCACCAAAGGTGATCTTGATCTAAGTTCAATACGGTGAAGGGTGTCAAATTGTGTAAAGTTGGATGTATATATTGAGATTTTTTATTTTTTTATTTTTTATTTTTTATTTTAGAGAATAGACAATGAAGGAGGTAGAATAATGTGGATTGGGATTGGCGGTGATTGTAGGACTGGGTTTTTGGGTTCACAATTTTTTATTAACAATTAAATTATTAAACCTATTTGTAATTTTTTAAATTTGATTCGACTTGTGTGATCCATTTATGTGTCATATCAGCACATAACAAAATTTTAATAGAATTCTGACGAAATGACTACATTGATTTTAGACACTTATTTACAGGACTATGTTGATCGATTTTCAATTTCAGAGACCACTTTGATGTCACATGTCAATTTTAGGGATCATTTTGATGTTGTGGGTCAATTTCAAGGACTATTGTGAGAAAATAGGACTTATGCATTTATGTGCCACATCATCACTTAACGGAATTTTTAACAGAATTGTGACGGAAGGACCACATTGATTTGCGACACCAATTTTCAGGGACTAAATAGGTTGATTTTCAATTTTAAAGGTCATCTTGATGATGAGAGTCAATTTCAGAAACTATTTATGATAAAAATTCAATTTTTAATTGCATGAAACACGTATTGATTACTAATTTAATTATATTATACATGCATAATGGTGCATAAGTACAAATGTTCCATTGTGCATGACATGCTTGATTTTGATGAAAACCTTATGTCAAACATGTTCCGCGCTGACGGCCTAAATTAATCATGAGAGGACTGAGAACTAAGCGTATTTTCATTTAAAATGTGACGTTTAGTTTAGATATAAAGCACACTGCTACTAATTCAATTTTTTTTTATATGAATAATAATGCTCCGCGAACCAAATTTTATCATCAGGTATACATAATGGTGTGTCTATCTCTATATATCATTTGTTGAAACCTAGACTCACACTATAAGGTTGGAATACGGAGACATGCATTTTTTATACACGTTTTTATGGAGTTCACTTCGTTATGTATTTCAACGATCCAACCGTTTATATTTTATGTATTACCTCAACGATCATGTTCACAAAAAATCACCCAAATCCAAAATTATATGTCTGTTGATAAATTTAGTGTTTTTGGTAAAACCGTATTCATCAATTTTCTTTATTACAAATGAATGTCTTAATAAATTTGGAATTGTTTAATTTTTTTGCAAAATGATTTATGAATGGTGTACTAAAATATAAATGATTCGGATCTTTAAAATACATTACGAAGTGGACTGGCTCTACAAAATGAATGTCAACATGTGTGTCAAAAACATGTAACCCTGAATTCTAACTCATATATGTATATAATCTTTAAAATGTTTAAAACATTGTTTAATCTAACAGCCGGTGCGTCTAATACTATTAAACTTTGCCCAGAAAAATTGAAAAAAATAGTGTGATCTTATCTTCGAACCTGGTATGAACCAGTAGGGCTTTTCTAATCAACTGCCATTGCGTAATATTCCACCGCATTTTCGTCTCGTGGTATTTGGATTCAGTCTGGTAATTATTTCACAAGATAATTGATCTTAAACTGAATGGATTAGGTATAACATGCCGTGGTTTATCTTAATTGATCTTAAACTGAATGGAATAGGTATAACATGCCGTGGTTATCTTAACAAGTGAAATGGTTTTTGTCTTTGCTACATGCTATATTAATGGAAATACAGAAGAAATCAAACCACTCCAACTTCACGTGTGGGTTTGAAATTTGAAGAAACCCTAAGGAAAGGAAATTTCCCTGCACGGCAGGGTTCGAAACAAGAAAGTAGAGAAACAGGAAGCCTAGAAATTTGGTTAACAGGAAGCCTAGAAATTTGGTTAACAGGAAACCTAGAAATTTGGTTCGGTACCCAAAACAAGAAGACGCGAATACATGGGGTTACAACTTGAATTTACTTCAAAGTCAAACTTTCATCAGGGCCATCAACTTTGTATCATTCCTCTCACGTT
Organism: Cydonia oblonga; assembly: GCA_015708375.1. Lineage (NCBI taxonomy): Eukaryota > Viridiplantae > Streptophyta > Magnoliopsida > Rosales > Rosaceae > Cydonia > Cydonia oblonga. The sequence goes on along the minus strand of JADOBS010303829.1, from coordinate 6,867 downwards.
TTAATTAGTATTTCGCTTTGAACAAATTGTAGATAGGGGTGTGATATCCACACACCCCTTTACTTCTCTCATACCTTTTTAGTTTTTGGCCATCGGATCGGATGAATTGAAGAAGATCAACAGACATAAATTAACAAAGATGTGTAAAAAGTAAAAAGGTAATTAATTTGGGATCTCTTATGTTAATTGATATATATCAGAATTTGAAAGTGATATGTTGGTTATTTTTTTATGGAACTAAAAAAGTTGCATGCATGTATCAGATTAATAAAGCAGCGTGCTCGCTTTTTGGACTCAAATTTATCACTTTTTTCATAAAATAAAGTAGTTTAGAATATCGTCTTGTGATATTATTTGGACTCGATTTTACATTATCGGCTCATTGCGTTGAAACCATTAGATGACTCCAAGACTAAACAGATTTTTATTGATACTACTATTAATTTTAATCATGGTAATTATCTTGAGAGAAATCTTTTGAGTCTGAGGAGATCGGGATGGAAGGAATTAACATGGTACAAAAGTTGTGAAAGTCTACAAAGTCATGCCATTTTTGCTTGAATAAGGGATTGAACTAATCATATCTGATTTGAGAGGCAATTAGCACGTGATGATTGGATTGATTCATAATCAAATTGAATTGGTTTGTGATATTTCATTTGAATTAATGAAGATTGCATGGAGATTGGCATGCATGCAACATATGAGGCAGAGACTGGCCCACGTGGCTCTTTATTCTCAACCTAGAGTTCCATTTGAGATAGAATACATCTCATCAAGCACGTGGCCTCATCATGAAATATTATTTGGTTTTGTGCATGCACATGATAAAGATGCATGCGTTGGAAGAGATGAGCGACCAGATAATGGGTTGAGGGAAGAATTATAATTGAATTGCAATTTTGTAACGCAATTCTTTACAGAATTGCATGGATGCATCTCCCCTTCAATTCAATACATAAATTGTCATGCGCAAAGTTTCTCAACAATTTTGAGAATTTTATCTTCTTCCTGTTCTTCCTGCCGACACATCTTCAGTTTGGACAAACAACACTGGAACCGTAGAATCAGCCGATCAATAAGAACCTTCAGTTTGGATAAACAGTATTGCTTCGAGACCGACTAATTATTTATCCAAATCTCGGTCGATAAGGATTTTTGAATCCTTGTTAGTAGAGGTAATCTCATCAGCCTTATCGGCAAAGTGAAGTGTTAGCAGGTGACTACATTCGGCACATTGAAAGCCGAATTTGATATTGAACTTTTGCAGAACTAGCAGCCTTCTCTTCAAGCTCTAGAACCCGAAGGCCGAGACGTGTTTCTTCCTCAGCTGCAGCAAGATCAATAAGTCAACAGAGCGCTCAATGCCATATCAATATATTTTACTCCCCGGGCGAACTTGGCCGATGAGTTGGCATGCCCCGCACACAACCGAAAGATGTAGTTAGCTCATTAGTTACTCGACCTGCACGTCACGTAGGCTTGGTAGTTTTTAGGGTAAACAAATATGTATCATAAGATTAGTTTTAGAGTTTATAAGTCAAGTAGCTAGCTTGTCCCAAATGCTTGTAAAAGTTGGATGGACATGATCAAATTATGAAGAGATTAACCAAAACTAGACTTTGATACCATGTTGATAAGTAATCAACACATAATTACACCCGGACCTTTAAAGCTTAAATTATTGGAGGTAGAGAACAACTTTGATACGAGGGATACATATATGTTGTATTTTTTATATTATAATTTATTTATAATTATTAACAAAAGGAAAGTTTTAAACTCAGAGCGCAATAGTGAAAACCCAACCCCTCATCTATTAGGATATTGGCCCTCACGCAAATTTTCAATTTAAAAATTTCATATTATGCGAATTTTGGGTTCGGGGTTATCAACAAGGGGGTGTTGTGTGTGTAGATTATACATCGAGGATACCAGCCTTCAAACCCACAACCTTGAGGAATCATACTTGCACACTTAACCACAATGGTAGGAATAAGGACTAGATTAAAATATACGACGATCAGATGTAAACTAATGAAGCAAGGACTGATGAGAGAAGAAGAAAGAAAATTCATATAATTGTTGCACTTTATATATACACGCCCGACGACTATATACAAATAATTGTGGGGGCTCATATGTCATCGGCCGTGTATATATTCAAGCTTTGAATGGTTGCAATTGTAGCATGCCTTTCAATTTACGTTTGTTATAGTTACTCTCTTCAATGGTATCGAAAGAATCAAGAACACTAGATAACTTAGATTAGTGTTGTAAATTGTAAATTACCAGTCAAAGGTTATCGAATTATGCAAGTGTGACAAAGTCTATAGCCCATGCTAGTCATTAACTTGTTTTAGATCTTGATTCAAAATGGAATTACAAGAGAGGCTGCGGAGTTTTTTCCATCACTTTCTTTTTTTATTATATAAAGATGGTGAATTAATTAATATAAAATTTACATAAACAAACTCAAATTAATTAAAATATGTTGGTGGTGAAGTAATCACGCAACTAACCTATTGAAATTTCCACTTATTGGAAATTGCTAATTATTATTAAAAGAAAAGAAGAAGAAAATAACAAATATTTATGCCAGTTTAAGAAGGGCCCTATCTCTGCAAGTAACTGAAAGTGATATTCAACGAATCAAGTGGTCCGAAGGGAGCTCAAAGGTCAATAGAGAAGGGTAGACTGACTTGACAGATAAGCTCATGTGACCAATAGTTGTATCATTAAATTGAATTTGATAATTTGGTATTCCAAAAAATAAAAAGAGAAAAATAATTGAATTGATTTGGCATTGGCATACGTACGTATGGACCCAAAAGGTGTAAGACATGGGTAGAAATAGACAATGATATAGATACTTGTCCTTCTCATTCACTTTTGACATCAACAATCATATGCCATGATAGCATATGGGGCACGTATAACTCGATACAAAATAAGATAAAATATTCTTTAGTCAAAAATAGGGTCCTGACTCGTGTTTTAACCCATATATTTGTTTTTTATAATTGTTAGATTTTGATTTTTAATTTCAGTCATTTAAATTTTGCATTACTCAGTGTTACGTACAAGTAAATAAAAATTACAAAAAATATAAGTAAACAAAATTTTTATATTGTTATTTATACAGCACAGTTTGGTTTGTACATACCAAATCGTACAAGCAAAATCGTTAATTAACCAAAGTCTGCAAGTCGGAAAAGTTGTTGAAAAATTAGGGTCTTCCTATTCTTATTCTTATGAGGAGGACTTGCAATAATAAGTCGTTTGACATGTTAGATTGTAATGGCTTGTGGTGATTCTCACTTATTCCATTCAATGAATATGTCTAGCAATTATTTTAAGGAAAACTAACAAAAATGATTTGAAAATTTTGAGTTTTGACGATAAGAATAAAATAAAGAGTAAAGTGAATAGTACCAGGATTGACTTTTTAATGTAAAAATGTGATTTTTCATTAAAATGAATAATACCGAAAATTTTTCGTTAAAGTTTTCATTTTATTTCTTTTTAGGTGAATATTTGTCGGGCAAATGGAACTTCAATGAGATAGTCATCAATAGCATGTCTTTAGGGCAGCCTGCTAAAATCTTTTCGAAGAAAATTACGCGGAACAAAACTTTAAAGTAAAATCAAAGGCAATGAACCTGAAGATTTTAGGACGATCATCTCGAAACCAAAGGTCCCGATCCGGGAGACTAAAACGTACAATTAATTCTGGGAACAACTCCATCCACACTTTGAGTTTTTAGTACTCTCTTATACAAAACTAGCTGCAACAACACGAGTACAATGAAGTTAAACAAATAGAGCAAACAACAAGAAGAACAACAAAACATTATCTCATTAATGGAGTCGGCTGTATAAATACTAAAGTGACACTGCACGCGGTTTTGCGTCAAATTTTCAAGCTAAACAAATAGCGAACACCATTATTTTTTTTTTGGAAACTTTAACGAAAAGCTCATGGTACTATTCACTTTAACGAAAAGCTCATGGTACTATTCACTTTAACGAAAAACCATATTTTTACACTAAAAAGTCAATCCTGGTACTATTTACTTTACTTTTTATTTTACCCTTATCGTTAAACTCAATATTTTCAAATCATTTTTACTAGTTTTCCTCATTTTTTTACCACGCCATACGTACAACGGAATGCTCTTTGCTTTTACTGCAACCCTTGAGATCTGCAACAGCAATTCCCTACATGGATGTTGAAAGTCTAGGGATCTGGTAATTATACGACAATCAATTCTACTGGATTGAGTAATTACAATTTGTATGCTAATCCTTTTCGTCAGAACATTTTCTTGGTAGGGAATAGTTTCAAAAATAAAGAATTAGACGATATTACGGAAGAGGACGATGTAGAACGCATTAGAAACCCTAGAGGAGGACGGCTAAGGAGACATGGTGGTCTTGGGGCTAGAGAGGGAGGAGGAAGCCATGAGGGAGAGGGAGGAGACGGGGAAACCTAGCTAACTAAGGAGGAGAAAAGTGGTGGCAGCAGTGGCGAAGGCTGGTCATTGGTTGCCCTTGATCCTAACAACTTAAAAAACTCATGCATATTTATTTGTTTGTGTTTTATATTTGACCCCTTTAAACAACTAAGACTTACAACCTCCTTCTGCTACTTATTATATTTTCTTCTATCATATTTATCTTCTTTTCCTCTCTTCTTGTGTGTGACTCTATATGACCCTTTTAAATGGTTAAGACTTCCAACCTTCTCCTCCTACTTATTCTATTTCTTCTATCATATTTAGGGATGGGCAACGGTAATAGCGGGTGAGTAACCGCGGTTATTTACCCATAACCGTTTATTCTCATACCCGCATAACCGTTTACCCTTTGAGTAATTGCCTAAACGGTTATACCCATATCCATAACCGTTTATAAACGGTTAACCATACCCATAACCGCAACTGTTTAAAATCCGTTTACCCATTTACCTTTTGAAACCCGTTTATCTTTTTTCTCAGAGAAAAAAAAAAACAAAAGGATCAACCAAATCGGTAATATATTCATAAAATTTAAACCGGTTATAATAACAAAAAATTCCCCACATAAGACATCCATCCAAAGCAAACTAAGGAGGTACGTACACCAAAGTTTATATTCATGATACCAATTATAAGAAGGGTATCATGAATATATTACCGACTTAGTTGAAATGTTGTAATATATTCATGATACCGATTTAGAATTTTGATTGGCATCTTAAGGCTATCATTGATTTTCTAACTTTAAAAGTAACTTCCTGGAATATGTGGTGGAAGTAGGGCAGATATTTGTGCGAATTTGAGTAGCATTTGTCAAATATTTGGATGAATGTCTTCTATGGCTTCTTGTATCGTTGAAATGTTTCTATATGCAATATATCTTCAAAATTCTAAACAACTAAATCGGTAATATATTTATGATAACCTTCTCATTTTCCAGGAAGTTAAGTACACCGTTTATGTTAACGTTACATTATTATAAATCGGTAATTCAAAATTCTAAACAAAACAAACTAGGGAGTTACGTACAACAAAGTTTAAACCGGATAAGAAAAATGTTCCCCACACGAAAGCCTTCCCCAGTTCCTTTTCCTCACCAAATTTTACATATATAAAATAAATGGGTAAATGGTTACCCATTTATTCCAGGAAGCTACGTACACCATTTATGTTAACTTTATGTTATAAATCGGTAATTCAAAATTCCAAACAAAGCAAACTAGGGAGTTATGTGCACCAAAGTTTAAACCGGGTAGGAAAAATGTTCCCCACACGAAAGCCTTTCCCAGTTCTCCTCCCTCATCAAATTTTACATATATAAAATAAATGGGTAAACGGTTACCCATTTATAACCGCGGTTAATACCCATAACCGTTTATTTATCTAAACGGTTACCCATAATTGTAACCGTGAAATTTAAATGGGCGGGTAACCGCGGTTACCCATAACCGATGGGTATTTGCCCATCCATAAATTCATATTTGTCTTATTTTCCTTTCTTCTTATGTGCGACTCTATTGGGCTCACCATGTTCTCAATGAAATACCTTAGTTGACAAACTTATGTAGTCTTCACCATTACTCTACAATATCATGCATCTATCCTCGACAAACCTCTACAAAAGTGGTTGTTGACATATGTTGGCATAAGCTTTCAACATATATTGACAGGAATTGGCAGATACCTACTAGGCGCTCGACGAAATAGCCCAATAATGCTTTTTTGGTCGATATTATGACACTATTATTTGAAGATCCTGGCTCCACCACTGGGTGGTGGTGTGGAAGGTGGCGGTGGCAGCAGTGGTTGAGGTGCCAGTTGTGATAGTCATCATAGTAAGATAGCTTGCATGATTTTTTTTTTTAAAGCTCTAACTTTATGTTATACATACATTATGTTTTTATTATTTTAGGCTATGTTCTTGGGAAACATAAAACATCAATTTGTTGTCACACTAAAAACTTAGGCTAAATCTTGTATTTTGTGTTTTTCGTTTCCTGAGTTTGATTTTCACCATCACATAAAAATGTGATATCTGAGATCACATTAGCCATCCTGCGGCAAGCCTCTCTCCACGCTTCGAGGCAATATTTAGTCTCTACTCATTCAAGAACAGTGAGTTCTGGCAGCCATTTCGAAAGTATCACTAGCTTCAAACAATGAAACACTGAAAAAAAAACAATGAGTTCTGGCAGCTACCGGGGGTTGGGGCAACGCCTTCAACTCTGTTTGTACCATACTTGACCAATCCCGAAACTACTGAGCACCGGTCAACATTATACCGTCAAGGATCCACAAGAATCTCCCTCCAACCAGGAGGCCAATCACAGCGCGACACGTGTCGACA
>JADOBS010303828.1:0-27347 GCA_015708375.1 Cydonia oblonga | reverse complement strand
CTTATAACATGGTTTTTTATTAAAATTAAAACTTATAACATGGTTTTTTATTAAACAAAACTTATAACATGGTTTTTTATTAAAACTAAAACTTTTCAAGCCCTTTTCATTAATTTTCCTTTTTTCTAACCCAAAATTTTGTCCTGCGTAAATTTTTTCGGAAAGATTTTTTACTCAAGCACACGTCACTAGTGTAAAATGTCTTTAACCTTTTTTTTTAAAAGGCATAGAGATAGGACTGGTGTTGTATGTATGTCTTTTATAAATTTTGTTCATGATAGGTTTTCAATAGCTTTCTGGGCTATGATTTCTTATGATGTTTAAATAAATCGAATTGTATGGAAAACAGAGAGAAACATAGAGCCAGAAAACCGAAAATCCAAACTACAATTCCAACTCGACTGGCTAAACATGGCTACCTCAGTGTTCTAAAAATCGACCTAGGCGGCCGCTTAGGCGCTGGTCGGTAAGGTGCCGCTCCGATTAGGTGCCAATCGGAGGAGAAAAGCGGGGATGTGTTAGGCGCCCGCCTGGGCGCTCCTAGGTAGCCTAGGAGGTGTCTAGGGGGTGGTGCTAGGCGGTCTTGTCACTGTGTTGTCTTCTTTTGAGCTTGCAGTCGCCGTTTTCTCACTGCCTTCCACCTTCAGTCGCACCCAAACCTCAAATCTCCTACAAAATCCGACGAGGAGGGAGTGAAAGAGAGAGAGGGAAGGAGAGAGAGACGATTTGCTGCGAAGAGTGACGCGGGGAGAGAGAAAGCGTTGTAGAGAGTGAGATTGAAGAGAGAAATCGGCAGTCTACAAATGAGATAGAGAGAAAGGTGGGGGTGGGTGCGGCTGTATCCTCTAGGGTTAGTAGGTTTTTTATTAATCAAAAGTTTATGGACTTTGTTTCAAGATTTGTAGCAACCCAATTTTAATTTTTTAAACAAAATAAGACCCAATAATAATTAAGAAAAACTAATGAAAATGGCTTGAAAACTTTGAGTTTTAACGATAATGACAAAATAAAGGGTAAAGTGAATAGTACCAGGTTTGACTTTTTAGTGTAAATATATGGTTTTTTGTTAAAATGAACAGTATCGCGGACTTTTTGTTAAAACTCCCTAATAATTATGGTCTTAAAAAAAACAACAAATATTTATTTTGTATGTTTTGTATTTTATTTTTTTTTCAACAAGTATGATTTTTGTGTGTGTAAAAATGGACTTTCTTATATATTATATTATAAATTTATTTATAAAGTACAAATCCGCCTAGCCGCCTAGACGCTAGGTGCCAGCCCGCCGCCCGACTAGCCCCTAGCGTTTTTTAACCCTTATGCATCTAGCCTTCGTTAAGTCTTGGCAAGTAATTAGAGACGATAACATAACTTCCATAACAGTGAATCGTTCTTGTAACTTGTAAGTTTTTCTTTTTGGTACTAGATTTCCAATATTTTTTAATATTTAGAGCTTTGATGAGCAGTTTGTGAAGTACTTGAAGATGAGGCTGATGAGTTAGCTATATAGTGATTGATTTTCAAAGCAAAAGTGATGTCAGTGTGAGATTGTTGTATTTTTTTTAAAAAGTGTTTTTGATGTGCTTTATGGCACATCCCAATCCGGAAAATTCACTGGACATTTTTGTCAATTCATACTTTTTAAATTAATAAAGCCGTAAAATTAGGGATGGGTTGTTAGGCTTTAAGATAATTACTTGTAAAATAAAGCAGTTGACGTTTGATAAACTATATTTTTTTAAAGTGTTGTGAGTATGAAAAGCAGTATAAAAGCGTTTGATAAATTTTAATGTTAAAGTGATATAATTGTGTGTAATAACAAAAATGGACATGGTAGTGGGGGTGTGGTGACGACACCAGTGGTAGGGGTGGTGATGGCAACGATGGTGGTGATAGTGGTGGCAGCGACAGTGGTAGGGGTGGTGGTGGTGGGGATAGTGGTGGTGGTAGCGGTAGCGGCGGTGGTGGTGGTGATGGCGGCAATATTTGGGGTATGATGGTGCTGCCAATAGGGGTATGGTGGTTAGGGTACAAAATAACAATAGTGGTAAGGACAGTGGCGGTGGTTGCGGTAGTGCCGGTGGCAATGGCAACAATGGAGGTGGTTGCATTTGTGGTTGTGGTGGCAGAGGTGGAGGTTATGGTTGGCAACAATGGTGGTGGTAAAGACGGTGGTGATGTTGGTAAGTGGTGGCCGTCACTTTATTCTCCTAGGGATAGAATGTGTATTTAAGAATAAATAATATCATTTTAAAACCTAATGAGGGTGTTATAGGAATTGAAAATATTCATTAAAATCAACTCCACTTTTTTATCAAAAACTTATTAAAATTGCTGTCTGTATATCATTGCTTTTAATATAATAGGCAGCTTAACTTCAAAGTAAAACTGGTTGTGGTGAAAGAAAAAAGAAGTGGTACCAAATGGACCTAAGAAAGTAAAAGAAAATCCAAAAAAGAGCGAGAAAATACGACAATGCAAAAGAAATTTCAAAGACCAATACATAGCTTATAGCTCTGGTACAGTCGAGAAATCTGAAGTGATGTACATAGAATCTCAGTAAGTGAACCAAATAATTATAGTTGTGAGTATTCTTTATCATGGCGTCTTGTGCCAATTATACAAAGTTATGTGTAAGTTTCCTCCCACATAGCACTGTATTAGTTACGCGGGTGATGATGTACTTTTGAAATCTGTATAAAGTTAACTTTGCTTTGCTACTACTCTGCCAAACACACCTGCCCAGTGACTTTGCTTTTGCTAAAAGTAAAAGAACACTCGTTTTCATCACTTTAAGTCTTGAGTTATAAACCCTTATTGAAATTATTCTGTGATAGCAGCAATTATTCCTGGTTTATCCAGATACTGTCCATGCTTTCACAATATTTGAGACACCGATTTTACAGCATCAATTGGTGTGACGGTGTTTTATTTGTTTCCTTCTTATTTGAGCTCAATCGGGAACTTTTCTACTCGGAACAAATAAAAAATATCAGTCGATAATACAAAATTGGCATGAAAAGTTGGAGACTATCAAAATTATTGTTTCACAAATGTGGTAGCTTGGGCATTCCTCTCTTTCAGAAAATGGTTGCTATCATGGCATGTTCCTGCCACATTTTTTGGCATGAATTGACTGAGCTAGGCTGTAGTCCAACCCAAAAGCAAGCAGCTGCTGCTCTATTTGAAGGAATATCATACTCAATAAGTTCCATTCTCTTAGCCACCAGGTGGTCAAAGACTCATCGCCACTCGCCTTTGAATTTGATGTCAAGAGTGAGATTAACACACTAATAGCAAATTCATTTATTCTCCACCTTTGATATCAAATCCAAGGGTGAACGACCATGCATTATTAGGTCATCCGGTGACCATGAGAACATCTATGCCCAATTTATTTGCCAACAATGCCAGTTTTGCAGAAGTTTGATCCAGACCAAGCCAAGCAAAAGAAGAAATTTCTTGAATGGATTCATTACTTCAGGCCATACGGTGTTATTGGCCACATTACATGAGAAACACATAGGTGCAAAATACATGGCAGTAGGTGTATTTAGATACATATAAAGCCAAGGACTTTGTGTCAGTCTTGAGAGCAAAGAATACACAATCAAACCCCTTAAATAACCCAAATATCCATTTTCCGACTCTAAGCTGCAGCTCTGATCTTACAGCGGTCAGCGGATAATCAAGTTTTCAAAATACCCTCAAGCTCAGTCACTTCAACTCCAAGTTCAAACAAAGAAAACCAAGCGAAAGACATTGACGCTTCAACGTGGAGCTACCCTAGCTAGTCTCGGTTTTTAACTGTACACCTAAACACCCATCATCTGCCCAGATCTTCATTCTTCTTTCCATATACGGCCAGTAATCCTCAACTTTAGTTCTTGCCTATCCCCGCCTGAGAAATAGAGAGCCAGGTTCCTCTGAATAATGAGTCCATCCTGGCTGTCCCGAACTTTTCCATGACTGTCACGAATACTCCTAGGTATCCCCTGCCATATTAGCTTACGGCCATTTGCACCAACTTCCAAACTATAGCTGAACTTCTTAGCCTCAATATCATCACCCATGAATCGTAAAAAAGCCATGTAGACCGGAGCCATTCCTAACTGGAAGGCCTCAAAGTGTAAACAGAACTGTTTTCCGAAACAATTGAAGACCTGCAAGAGAAAACATAATTCAAGGTGCCGGTAATGCAAAAGTTAAATTTTCCAAGCAGAATCAGTATAAATATTGCTACTGAACATCGTATACACACCAAAAAAAAAAAAAAAATATTAAAAAAGGTAAGGGGTTTAACTACATAAATTTATAATTCTTGTAACACGTTTTAAATATTAAAATAAAAAACTTACAGTAAGCATCCAAGTTGCATTTTCAACTTCATTTGGGTTTGCTTTAACATATCTATGGTTGAAGGTGCACCCATCATGCATGTCAACCTTGTGATCCTCCTTAAGATGCCCAACGAGAGTGGGGATATCACCTGTAACAGAGCACTCAGATCCAGCATAAGGGCAGTTGTATAGACGAAATCGACAGTGTTGCTCATGTTTGAGCTTGCTGTAGTACGGAAAAATATCATGACAGCCTAAACTCTGGTATCGGCATGGAAGTTCCAACGATTCAGCAACTTTCTCCAAAGCCAAACACCTTATATCTCCAAGCTCATAGCGACAAGTGGGGCAACAATTGTGCACCCTTATCTTGCAGTCTGAACATAGCGTGTGGCCATTAGGACACTGTAAAGAAGAATTTAGAAACAGAAAGAATTAGTCAAAAAGAACATGTGATTCCGGATGACAGGACACTACCCCCAGTGCTCAATTACAAGAAGAGAGTAAAGTTAAAGATGAGAAAGTGAGAGATTGGTCACTTCAAGGGGTTCAAGGAAATCTGAACCCCAACAGTAAGCAAGCAAATAATGTTCTGCTTGAATAAAAGAACACAGCCATTGCAATTTAGCCTTCAGCAAACCAAAAATTAAGAGTAATAAAATTAATTGGTTGACTGTACTATATATACAATACCCTGTGGATAGTATGAATAATAATAGACATAATTAGCTAAATTAAGCTAGCAATAACAACTAAAACAAAGGGGTCATAACATTCTTATTTTTGGCAGTTAAAACGAGGAAGGAGACGGCATGACAGTTCCATACACTTTGACATATTGAAGTAAACTCAGACCAAATTAATGCAGGGCAGCTCAGAATTACCATGGGAACTAAAATAAGATAATATATGAAGATCATGAGTCAGTCCCAGAAAATCAAAAGGAGATAAAGAAATGAAAACAGCAATGGAAGTTTGCAAATCGGGCTAAAACGATATTCTACTACAATCACAAAACATCTCCCTCAACACTAAAGAGAATCACTTTATGTTGGAGCAACCAAACTTCATAGTCCCTCCTTAAACCATCCACTCCACTGCCAGAAACCAGCAGTCAAAAGCTTGACTGACAATGAGCTGATTCAACACCAATTAAACCTAATACCGAACATCATCCAATTATCTCCATGATGTGTACACTGATAATATTTAACTTGTAACATCATTAAAGAGTAGTTAGAACGGGTCATGATTGCATTGCTTCACTGAATGTTCAACTTCTGCTATAGCAAGTATGAGGGCAAGAGTAATAAATTTTCAAAGATTATAGTGATATATAGTAGGATCAATTCAGATTCAGAAAAGAAGATTCAGGTGAAACACAATATGTCCTCAATGCACATGTACCTGATGTATAGGAGGGTACATCAAATTCGTGCAGACGGGGCACTCAAGTAACTCATGCACACCATTGGTTGAATACAGACCATGCTTTCCACCCAAACCAGGGGTAGTCTTACTAAGCATACTATTGCTACCTGCCTCCGACTTAGCGATTGCCATGTCATAATCTGCAGACCCAAAACCCCCTTGCAAAGTGCCCCAGGAGCACGAACGATGCAAATCTAAAGAACCCCCTTACAAAATTCCCCCAGGAGCCGAGCCACAAGTGATTCAAATTGAACAAAAATTCTGGCTCATAAGACACAGAGTAATCTACTTGCCCTCTATTCCATCCTCAGTTCTCCGTGGACATGCTTATCACTGTCAAAACAACATGAATAAAGAGTTATATAAGTATTTCACATACTATGAATGAAATACTTTCTAAAGAGTGTATTATTTAGCTCTAGTCCAAAGTTCAGAGAAATGACAAATAACAAGGGTATCAAGAATGTTTCATGCAACCTCCAGTTGCTTTGTGATATCAAAAGAACTCGGAAAAGCTTCTTGCTTGGCAGCAGGAGATTCCCGATCTCTTACAGTCGAAGACCTATAAATATCTCCACTTTTCCATAGTAGCTTCGAAAATGCTCTTAAAGCACTTATAATATCAGCAAATCGATTACTGGAATAAAATTGGAATTTGTTTTACCAATGAGTATTTCAGCATACCACCAAGGCACGGTAAAGACACTCTTGAAACTATTGGTAAATCATGAATCCGATAATTATAAGATCACTTGCCTTTTATAAAACTTTAGTATGCATATCAATGTTCAAGTTTCATTACTGCATAGATGTTATGTAGCAATGACAGAGTTCATCTTAAAAGGAAGAAAGGAAATTATGGAGATTGAAGAAGCAATCATGCATCCTGCAAAAATTTAAAAAAAATGTGTGTAAAGTTTTCAACTTCAAAAGAGAGATGAGACATGGAACATATGGATTGTCCTTTTCCGACTTTTCGACCGTCACATAGGCAAATTCAGATTTATAAACACATCCGGCAAGATAAGGACAATCCCAGATCAATTCAGAACTGTGCTTTGACTAAAACCCACATTCCTCATTTGCACTAAAAATACTAAGTTCAAAAATTTACACAGAGGACATTAAAAGCAACCAGCTTTCTCAATCAATCCAAAGAAACAAAAAAGGTACCATAATAGTAGTACAACAACAAGCATACCCCAATTCACAATTGCACCCAAAAACCCAACAAAAATTCAAATTAACCTTACCAAAATCTACCTTAGAGATATATAGAGAGAGAGAGAGCAAACAAATTCAAATAAAAATATTCAACCCAGATATGCAAATTTAAAACTAAAATCTGGGCTGTTGCCAAAAACTAACTTTCCCTTCATCTAAAATAGCAGCGCAAATAAATCCAGGCACAATAAAAAAATGAAAAAAAATCCCCATTCCCCTTCAGAAGCCCAAATACTAATCAAAAGAAAAAACAAAACCCACAACATAAATTACAAAGAAGAAACCAAAACACAGATACCCAGTTGAAATTTCCAACTCAAACCACCATTTCATGCAAAATTAGACAACTGGGTCTCCCTCCCAATTGCTAAAACAGACAAAGAACCCAGACTGCAACCCAAAAACAACACCAAAAACAAAAACAGAATCGAACAGCGAGCCCAGAAGCAACACGCGGATTACCCGAATATGGAAAATTGAAGAAAATGGGAGTGCCTTGCTCGTATCGGTGCTGGCTATCGATGGCCTCTGTTGTCTCTATGCTTCAGAATCACTTAAGAAAATGCGCTTTTGTTTTTGTTATTTTAATTTAGCTTCTTTTTGTTTCTTGTGTGTTTTTTTAAGTAAAATATTTGATTTCTGTTTTGGGATTTATAATTACTTAAACATTGTATTTGGACAAGAAAATTTATTATGACGGAATTTCAAAATGACCAAAATAAAAATTGCTGAATTTTTTTATTTAGAATTTAGAAATTTTTTTTGTTTGATTAACCTAGAATAACAGTGAAAGTTGAATACAAAATTAATTTTGTGTATAGAGTCATTAATATATAAATGAAATATAGTAGTTAGAAAATGTGTTAGTAGTGGTGGTGGCGGCAGTGATGATAGTAGGTGGTGGCAGAGGTGATGGTCGATGGTGGCAGAGGTGATGGCAGTGGGTGGTGGTGGCATCAGTTAGGGGCCACAATAGTATGTGGTTGCGGCGGCAACCATAATGGTGATGAAAAATGATGGTGCATGGGGATGGTGGTGGTGGTGGTAGGTGGTGGTGACATGTGGTGGTGATCAGAGTTTTTTTTATATTTTTTTTTTATTTTTAAACTCTAAATCATAGGAGTTTGGAAATGATACCTATAGAATTTAAACTTAAAATTGGAGGTCTCGAATTTTAATTTTTCTACATGCTGAAATTCTATATTTTTATATTTATAAATCTAAGTAAGGGAATTAGTACATGTCAATTTATAAATTCTAATTCTTGTCTAATTTTTAATTTTATTTTCCTCATACAAATATTATGTATATTTTATGGGAACCAACTAGTAATACCTTATAGTGGTATGTTTTTTAGGTGATGCAAGGGAGACTATCTACTTTAATTATATTTTGTAAATCACGTGATATAGTAGTTAATGATCAAATTCTTCTTTAAATGATTAAAGAAAAAAATTCAACCATCAATCGTCACAACATATGATCTAAAAACATGACTTTAATCAAATATATATTATTGTATAAAAAGTTTGCTTTATGAGAAAAAAAAATAGTTAAATGTTTTCTATAATTATTAATTCATGAATTTTTGTTTATATTTAATTTTACCTAAAGAGTGGACCAATTGTGCCTCAACCCCGCACGCGACGTTTGAATATATTCCAGTCCTTTTTGTTTTTTAATTACAGCACGTTGACGGCCTTTAGCTTTATGTTTCTATAATGGCTCACTTTTTTCTAAGGGTGAAATTTGAATTTCCCACTTCACACAGCACACAAGTCACAAAGGGCCGGTTTGTTTGACCAGATTAGAGAGGATTGGACGGGACTAGACTGGACTGTAGTCTAGTGTTTGGTCTGCACCAGGATTAGGTTTAATGACCTTAGGTCGGACTCGTTCGGATTATACACCTCCTTACGAGTTCTTAACGATGATCCCCAATTTCGGGCGGACTCGTAAGCCCAGAAAACCGCGAGAGAGTGAACCCCCCAACGTCGCTCGTCCTGCTCGTCCTCATCTCTGCGTCTTCCCTCATCGTCGTCATTGCCCTGCTCCCTCATCGTCGTCCTCCTCACCCTCATCTATGCGTCTTCCCTCATCTGCATCTGCTCACCCTCATCTGCATCTCCTCACCCTGAATCATGAACAAAGACCTCGATTTGAACTTCAATCAGAGAACTCACGAGCTCCGTCGTCCGATTCACCTCCGCTCAGACCAAGCTCATCGGTCGCACCCTCCGATTGCTAAAACCCAGATGCAACACCTAACCATGCCTAGATGCAAAAACCCGACGAAACCCATATGCAGAAAACCATATGCAACACCTAACCATGCCAGATGCAGAAACTCAGATGCAACACCTAACAACGTCTGTGCATAATTTCAGCGGCTCTGTACAACCGACAATCCGACGAAGCATCTGAAAATTCTGACAAATCATCTGCACAATCTGAAGAAGTCTCTGCAAATTTAAAAAAAAAACAATTTGGAATTTTTAAATTCACGGTTTTGGGTTTAAATCACTCCCTACCCCAGAGTAAATTGCACAAAAACATCTCTTTTTGTCTATGACAGTTTTAATTTTGGTAGATTCATAATATCATGTCAACAAGCTGTGATACCATAACATTAACACGTCATTTGTATATTGTAATTGTAAAACTGCTTTTGCTATTCATTAAAAATAATCAGTTATAAAATAAATTAATTAAGCATTTGATAAACTATATTTTAGAAAGTGTTGTGAGTATGAAAAGTAGTGTAAAAGCATTTAGTAAATTTTAATATAAGTGATACAATTTGTGTAAATGACAAAAATAGACATGGTAGTGGTGGTGGCGGCAATAGTGGTGAAGACAACATTATTGATGATGGCAGCAAAAATGGCGGGGTATGGTGTTGGGGCCAATAGTAAGGTGCGGTAGTTATGGTATAGAGGTAGCAGTGGCGGCAATTGTGGCAATAGTAGCGTACTCGGCGGTGGCGGTGGC
Source organism: Cydonia oblonga (assembly GCA_015708375.1). Classification (NCBI taxonomy): domain Eukaryota; kingdom Viridiplantae; phylum Streptophyta; class Magnoliopsida; order Rosales; family Rosaceae; genus Cydonia; species Cydonia oblonga. The sequence goes on along the minus strand of JADOBS010303828.1, from coordinate 17,361 downwards.
AACGATGGTGGTGGAGTAAGACTAGTAGTTGCAAGTGTGAAGTTTTATCATAAAAAGTTTCGGTGATGCTAAATCCCATATATTAATTCTATATTTTTTTGTCATATGCATGCCGATACGGGATCCTATTCTCCAACTATTTTAAAGTCTAAACTATAAATAATTACATTAGATTTAGGGTAAATCTCAGTTTACTACCCTCAAATTTTGTGGTTTTCAACATTTGGTACATGAAGTTTTTTTCGTCCCAGAGTCATACCTAAAGTGTTAATTTTGAGACAGTCTCATACATTAGTTAGTCTAACTGTTAAATCAGCCATTAACTGATGACGTGGCACCCACATGGACAATGACTGGACGCCACATGTCAATATGGGGGTCCATGTGAATATTAAAAAAAAATTTAAAAAATTAAAATAAATAAATAAATAATATGGGCGTTCACCCCTCCCGACCCCCTCCCTCCTTCTCCCTCCCTTCTTTTGCCTGCACTCATCCTCCCTGCACACCCACTCATTCCCTTCCTTCTCCCTCCCTTCTCTCTTCTGCACTCACCCTCCCTGCACTCCCACCCACCTTGCACACCGTTTTCGCGCGTTTACTTTCCCTTCATGGTGACAGCTGCACGTGTTATTCGTTGCGAGTTGAGGAAGTTCCAAATCCCCGTGGTCCGTGGTGTCGAACTGATTGCTCTAGTTCAGGTTCCGAAACCGGCAGCTTCAGATTCAAAGATCGCGAAGATCGTCCTTCAGCCTCGGCTCTATACTCTGAGATCGCACGGCTCAGAATTAAGGTGATGAAGACAAAGGACGAAACGATGTCGCCATTCTTCGCGATGATGTTGGAGTACATAAAAAGCTCGAAGAAGAGCTAAGATTTCGAGATCCTGTCGGGTCAGTTAACGATGGTGGTTTTCGCGACGACGGTGTCGGTGGAGGTGGTGACCAGGAACTCGCTGTTTAGGAAAGTGGAGGTGGAGGGGATTGGGTGGGTGTGCGGAGAGGGTGAGTGCAGAGGAGAGAAGGGATGGAGAAGAAGGGGAATGAGTGAGTGTGCGGGGATGATAGGTGCAGGGAAGAGAAGGGAGGGAGAAGGAGAGAGGGGCGAACGTCCATATTTTTTTTTTAAATTTTTTAATATTCACGTGGGGCCATATTGACACGTGGCGCCTAGTTATTGTCCACGTGGACGCCACATCATTAGTTAACGGCTGATTTAACAGCCAAACTAACGGATGTATGAGACTGTCCCAAAATTAACACTTTAGTTATGACTCTGGGATGAAAAAAACTTCATGTACTAAATGTTGAAAACCACGAAATTTGAGGGTAGTAAACTGAGATTTACCCTTAAATTTATTTAAATCACGGAAAGAGGAATTTGAACTTAAGTGTAGAAGGTGGTGCAAACTGCTCTAACTAACTCGGCTAAACTCATATATGCATCTTTTGATTTTTTTTTATTTTTATTTATAAGTGTCTCTAAAAGCACTCATCTTCAAATGTTTCTCGTGGAAGCTCTTGTATTGTAATAAAAATAACATTGTTGTGTGTGAAAAAACACTTAACCAACTTCATATTTCATTGATCGAAAAGAAGAAGAAACTACATATTGTCAAGACGTCCAGATGATAAAAGACCAAGTCATGCAAGGACTAAATAATTTATAAAATCCTCTAAATGCACAGGTCTGAAATCCTCTTACACTCTTGTTAAATTCATGTCAATGCAAGTTTTAGTACCAGGACTGATGTCGAGGAAAGGAAATTTAAGATAGTTGCTTAGTAGAAAACATTTCACACATAATCATTCCTTAAACATGATTAATTTGATATAATTTCTTTGCTCCAACATTAAAGCAAGAGAAAGATAATCCAAAATTTAGTTTGACTGCTTCTAGGAACTTTGGAAGTTTGTATGTATTTTCACCTTTTCACCATTTAGGTATTGACTGCTTCTTACAAGAGCCTGTTTCTGAGTGTATTTTTGCTCACCACTCTCGAATGGTAATGTTTACCACCTTATTTCTTATCATTGAATGAGTTGAAATTTTAAGCTTTGTGTATATCCACTATACAGATTTCAAAATTTAAACTCATCTAATGATAATAAATAAAATAGTGAGCGTCACGATCACTTGAGACTGGTGATTCCAGCATGAAAGTAGTAATTTGGGAGCTGTGTTGTTGTCTTGTGAGACCAAAGTTGTTGGGGTGCAATGCAATCATACAAACAATATTTGGAGCTTTGGAGGGTGGTCCTGTAAAAAATATATGCAACAAACCCACATACTACGCATACAATATTTAACCATACAAGGTTAAATGGTACTTAATAATGGCTTCAGCATTCACCAGAAAATGGACCACACCATGTTGGCACGTCCTTGGTTGATTCTAGGAATATCAAAATTTTGTTTATTACAAGCGATATTACTATTCTAAAATATATCAAGAAAGGGAAATCAGAAGACAGAGGTGGGTTGAACTTGGGCACAGTAGGTCGAAGAGGAAAGCTTTATCCATTGCGACAACTCATCACTTGCAACAATATCATACTTTAAGGAGAGGATAATTGTGCTAAGCAACATAGTTTATCAGTCATGACTAAATGTCAAACACACAACTTTTATTTTGCTAAGCAATAGAATGGGTCAATCATATAAATAGGTATCGAACTCAATACAAATATTATATGTTGTTTTCAATGTGAATCAAGCTTGAAACATTTCATTTGCATTTGAACATGAATATCCTTAAATTATATAGTGTTTGTTAGTAAGATCGACCATCAAATATTGGATCTTAGTGAAACGTTTGTTACACAATAATTATTTAATTATTCGATTCTAGCAAGTTCCAAACATTAATTTTATTTATATAAGATAATGTTCTCTAGTAAATAATTGGCCATTAATATTAACAAAAATTTGTCATATCTTCTGTTCCTACTCTAGTATCTGCTTCAACTGTATAAAAATGAGAATATTAGGTAACCTCTTTGATATTAAAAAGAAAAATTGATGGGTAGGTAAACCATGCATTATGTATTGCAATGGTTGATAAACTTTGTAGGCCACGCGGATTCACTAGCAATATCGTTAATAGGGTCTCAGCATGATCATCTATTATTAGGTGGTGAATTTTATATCACAAAATGTCTCGGTGATACTAACATTGAAATATCCTATATATAAATTGTATTGTATTTTATCATATGCTCGACGTGAGACTCTATTCTTCAACAATGATTTCAAACTACGATTTGGTAGTAGATTCCATTTATCAAAATAGGCAGATTACACAACATGCAAACAAGGCATTATAAGGCAGTACCATAGTCAATTACATTCAGTTAATAACAAATTCGAAATGATATCGGGTGGATCCTCAAACTAGGAACAGAAGATAGAGTCGTTGTATAAAGCATAGTATGGGTAACCAAAGCTCCTGCGGTGATCCTGAGAAGCAAAGCCTCCGAATCTTAATTTGCCTACATGACAAATTTGTTTAGGCTATTTACAAAGCTTTGGGTGCAACTAAACCTAATTAACGCAATGCGACCGGCTCTCAAATATTGAAAGTTTGGATTTACAAACATATGTCGATTCAATGTTATTTATGTTTTTTATATTGTTTCTAATGTAATTGATATTGGTGAAGCATTCAAATATAGGAATCCGAGTACGAAGATGAATACTTAGTATTTGTAATCGAAATTTAAGTAAAGGGTCAAATTCTGGTTATGGTGTATATGTATATTAAACACAGAGGAGTCGGTAATAGTATTACTTTGATTATAGAAAACTCTAATAAACAACTTCAACATGAATATGAGTTTGACTCTATACCTATTCAAGCTCCTCATCACTTCAATTGCTCCTTAATTCAAGTTCTTTCATCCTGGTGACGAATTAGCAAATGAGCCATATATACGACTTGAGGTATAAAGCCAAGTCTCACCATTTTGAAATTTAAGCTTTTAAAATTGACATGTTCGTATAGGTTGGTGTTATCCACTCATCCCTCTCAATTTTCAGCTATCTAATCGAATGAATTGAAGATAATCAAATAACAAAAATCAACAGTACAAAAGGTAAAATGAAGTGTGCAATAATGTTCAAACTAAATATCGAGTGATCACATTAACAACGTACATGGTGGTCAAATATTGGCACCATGCTGAAAAGTTGACTATTTTAATGATAGGAATTTGAATTGTAATGCAGAGAGAGAATCATATTGCTCTATTTAACTTGGTTAGGCCGAGTCTGCAAAAGGATATAGAGTAAATCACCCTTGTGGTTTAATGCATGTAACAAATTTTCAGTAAAAAAGCCAATAGTGTAAGAAATCACAAATTAAAGTGCTTTTAAAAATGTTAGTTTTTCAAAGGCTCGGAGCAAAAGGTTATTGAACCTAAACTAGAAGGGTGAAGCTACTTAGTATTACGGTTTAGTAGTATTCTTTTTCACTTATAAGTGAGAGGTCTTAGGTTCGATTCTTGCCAAAGATGAATTTGAACCACATTATTATGACGAGCCCATTGTGAGGTTTAGTTCACTCTCCCATCTCTTTTAGTATAAATAATATCGTTTGTTCAAAAAAATAAATAAATAAATAAAAGGGTGAAAAATGGAATTAGCATTTTGTTTCACAGGCTTCTTCCTTTCCCCTCCTTTTTTGGGTTGCATTGTCATTCTTATGGTGGCCTTTGTTTGTTAGACTTTTTGTCTTTGGATTTGTTGGATGCTTAGTTTTGTTGGGCTTAAATGGGCATAACCCACAAGCGAGCAAAACGTGATTTACCTTAAAAAAATAAATTAAAAGTTTACCTTCATTGCTAAGACCAACTCTAATACTTGGAGTTAAAATCTAAATTTTTATTACTCAGTATTACGGTCTGGTGGTATTTATCTTCGTTTGGAAGTGAGAGGTCTTAGGTTCGAATCTCATACTAAATTAGGCTGTCATTGTGTGGCTTAGCCGAACTTCCTCTATTCCTAGTGTAAAAATATCGATGTACTAAAAAAAAACCTAAATTTTAAACTAAAAAAATTTAGGTTTTAACCTAGAAACAACTTTTATGTTCCAATGGTTCTAGGTTAAAATTTTAAACCTTAGATTATTAAAGAATGAATTTAGGATAAAAAAATTTTGGTAACAAATTTTCAAAATAAAATTTATGTAGATTATCATAATTTATTTTATGAACATTTTAACATAAAAATATTTAGATTCCGATAAAAGTTGAAAATTTATTAAACCAACCCCATGAAACATGTATATAGAGTTTTTGGTTAAATTTTGATTTAAATAATTTTTTAAAATTGTTTTAGCCGTTGGATTTAATTTTGGGTCGTCATATCTTTTTTCTACTATTATATTTGATCATATTCGATTTTAACCTTTGAATTCAATGTATTTAATTTTAAAACTTAAAATTAAGGTCGGCCATCATTTTAACCCCGGACGGAATTCTGAGTTAAATTTGCTCAAATTTTATGTTTTAATCCAAAACTTATTTTAAGCTTAAATTTGCTCAAATTTTATGTTTTAATCCAAAACTTATTTTAAGCTCAACCATTGGAGAAGGATTGGGCAAGTCTAAAACCTAAATTTTAAATTTTAACTAAAGAGTCGAAGATGGTCTAAACATGTAGTTCCTCTCCTCTATAAAAGCATTTACTAAACCCAATTTCCTTGGAGCAATGGTTCCCCCTTTTCAGGAGATTACATGTGACACATTGTACATAGAAAAATTTAAGCAAGCTGGAATCCTAAAAAGATACTCCAAAATTTCAGAGTGTGAGAATCACACTTGGTCCGAACTTAACACAAAACCCAGCATGTCAAGGTCTAAAAGAATTCTTAACGCCGTATGCTCTGATAATATTAAGTGACCATTTCCTACTCACTATCCATAACCACATGGAGTCTAACCAATCTTTTAGAGGGTGTTCCAATGAAGAAAAACATGGGGCTTTTATGATACTCCCTCTTATGTGTTAGCTTGTATTATCTTGCTTATCTTATTGCATACTATGTTTGACAAAAACATTTGCTTTAAGAGCATCTCCACATGTCGGTACACGCCAAAGGTAAATGTCCTAAATTAGCTCTCCAACCCAAACAGACATCTCCAGCGGTTCAAGAAGCAGAGGGCAAGTGGTGGGAAATACGAGATGCCTTGAAGTTTGCAATGGCCAAAGGGATCCTTCAAGGTGACTCGAAGATTAGCATTGACTGCATGAGCTTACAATTTACTTCAGTTTTCTTGACTCATATCTACTATGAAACAAATTTTCTTGCAAATGTTATAACTAGTGTTAGACCACAAAATTCAGGACTTATATTTGCTTTTTCTAGCAAAACAAAGTATTAGAGATTTTTTTTTAGTCAATAATTCAAGAAAAATTATTCATAACACTGTTTTTTTAGTTGGAAATTGTTAAAAATGTGAAAGAATTATTAGTTTTGTATTCATCTCCATGATGATAATGCACTTTTGTGTTCCCAAAAAGAAAGGGTGTTTTTCGATAATAAAACGAAAAAGAAGAACACCGTTTCCGCGCCCAACAAAAAAAAAAAATTCAAAAACCTGCAGTCGCAGTCACACTCAACACTCTCACCCTCTCCAAATCACTCCCACACTCGCAAGATCCCCACTCTCCCCTTCCCACTTCGACTTTCCTCTCTCACCAATGGAGGAAGAAGACCAGCAAAAAGTTTCAGATCTGATAAAAGAGCTCGTCATCCGCCTCCGCTCCAAAAACCCCAATTCCGAATCTCACCCACCGACTCCAAACTCCCCGGAATTCCAGAGCTCGCTTCGCTACGCTTTCCGCTTGATCTCCAGCCGATTAAATCCGTCCGTGGCTCCCGACGCCGCCGCCATAGCCGAGTCCACCAAGCGCCGCCTCGCCACTCAAGGTAAGTCCTCGCAAGCTCTCACTTTTGCCGACCTTTATACCAAATTCGCGTCGAAAACCGGGCCGGGGAGTGTAAATAACAAATGGGCAGTCGTTTATTTGCTTAAAATTATATCGGAGGATCGGAAAAATGGCAAGACACAGATGGATTCTTCGGTTTTGTTGCCGAATTTGGGGTTTAATGATGCTGAATCGGGGAAGGAATCGAGGGTTTTGGTGGGTAGGGGAAATAAGGAAAAGGGTTGGAATAATGGGGTTTTGTTGGTTTCTAAAGACCCGGAAAATCTTCGCGAAATTGCGTTTAGGGAGTATGTGAATTTGATTAAAGAAGAGAATGAAGTTTCTGAAGAGGTTTTGGTGAGAGATGTGTTGTATGCCTGCCAAGGAATTGATGGAAAGTATGTGAAGTTTGATAGTAGTGCTGATGGTTATGCTTTATCTGATCTGATTAAGGTGCCTAGAGCAACCCGCATTATGGTTCGGAAGCTTTGTGAATTAGGGTGGTTGTTTAGGAAGATTAAAGGGTATATTTCAGAGAGTATGGATGGGTTTCCATCTGAAGACGTTGGAACCGTTGGGCAGGCCTTTTGTGCTGCATTGCAAGATGAGCTCTCCGATTACTATAAGTTGTTGGCAGTGCTTGAAGCACAGTCGATGAATCCGATTCCTTTGGTTTCAGAGACAGCGAGCTCAGGGAATTATCTTTCGCTGAGGAGGTTGTCTGTTTGGTTTGCCGAGCCAATGGTGAAAATGCGGTTGATGGCTGTTTTGGTTGATAAATGTAGGGTCTTAAGAGGTGGGGCAATGGCAGGGGCTATTCATTTGCATGCCCAGCATGGTGACCCATTGGTGCATGAGTTCATGGGACGTTTACTTCGGAGGGTGTGTTCTCCTCTATTTGAGATGGTGAGGAGTTGGGTTTTGGAAGGGGAGTTAGAAGATGTTTTTGCAGAATTCTTTGTAGTGGGCCAGCCAGTGAAAGCTGAGTCCCTTTGGAGGGAGGGTTACATGCTCCATGCTGGAATGCTTCCTTCTTTTATTTCACAATCTCTTGCTCAACGCATCCTGAGGACAGGCAAGTCAATCAATTTCCTTCGTGTCTGTTGTGAGGATCGTGGTTGGGCTGATGCTGCAACAGAAGCCGCAGCTGCTGCTGGTACCACAACAAGAAGATGGGGTCTTGGATATGGTGAAGGTGATGCTCTTGAGTCTTTGGTGGATGGAGCAGCAAAGAGAGTTGATAAGCATTTGTTGGATGTTATTTACAACCAGTATAAGTTCAAGGAGCACTGTCTTGCAATAAAGCGGTATTTACTCCTTGGACAGGGTGACTTTGTTCAGTATCTAATGGATATTGTTGGGCCTGAGCTCTCTGAACCTGCTAACACTATAAGCTCTTTTCAGCTAGCTGGATTGCTTGAAACTGCAATCCGAGCATCTAATGCTCAGTATGATGATCGTGACATATTGGATAGGTTGAAGGTAAAGATGATGCCACATGGAACCGGAGATAGGGGCTGGGATGTGTTCTCATTGGAATATGATGCAAGGGTTCCTTTAGATACTGTTTTTACAGAGTCTGTGATGACAAAGTATTTAAGAATTTTTAATTTCTTGTGGAAGCTTCGGCGAGTAGAGCATGCCCTTATTGGTATTTGGAAGACAATGAAGCCAAATTGTATCACCTCTCGTTCATTTATGAAGCTTCCCCATGCAGTTAAGTTGCAGTTACTTTCAACTCTGAGACGATGCCAGGTTCTTTGGGATGAAATGAATCATTTTGTCTCAAACTTGCAGTACTATATTATGTTTGAAGTCTTGGAGGTGTCCTGGTCCCATTTCTTGGACGAAATGGAGGTGGCCAAGGACCTTGATGATCTACTTGCTGCACATGAAAAGTACCTCCATTCAATTGTGGAGAAATCTCTCCTTGGAGAACGGTCCCAAACCCTTTACAATTCACTCTTTGCCTTGTTTGATCTTATATTGAAATTCCGAAGTCATGCAGATCGATTGTCTGAAGGGATTAATGAGTTGCAAGCAAGGTACTATTCTTTTTCTATGATCACTGTTTGTGAACCAAAAAACCACTATCTCATTTCTTGTTTCTTTTGTTTTTCTTATGTTTTCTTTTATTGATAAACTAATGTCTCAGATTGTTTATTGCAGAACCATGGAATCCTCATTACCCTCTCGAGACAAGAGTAAAATTAAAAAGCGATCAAATGATAGGTCCTCAGAGCCTGGATCCTGGATTAGTGAAGGCAGGAAAGCCCTCACACAACGTGCTGGTGAATTTCTTCGGAATATGGGACAAGATTTAGACACACTATCAAAAGAATATTCATCATTGCTTGAGGATTTTATTTCCAAGTTACCCATGCAACAACATGTTGATTTAAAGTTCCTCCTGTTTCGGCTTGACTTCACTGAGTTTTATAGCCAGTTGCATCCTAGTACGTAGAAAACAAGCTAGTACATACGAGTTGAAGCAAATGCGATCGGAATTCGTGACATGATCAAACTAATTTTTTGTTCATTAATCGTCTCTGCGCATCTGGTTGACAATCAGCTGCAGCTGGCTGACGGGACCAACCAAATCACTTTATTTTGCTTGATTGTTATGTAAGTGGAAAGCCTTAGCTCCTTCATGACTGTTGTAATTGCATTTGACATTTTTCTGAGGACTAACGTACGATTTCCTTGTCTTATATTTTCAGATGATGTTTGCTTCTTTCTGATGGCATGTGTGGAAGATTTACAGTTGACTTGAAGGTATGTTGCATCAGTAGATCAGGGTGTGGGATTTGATTGTGTACACGTATCGTAGCTGATATTTTTCAAGTTTTGTTTTTCGGGTGAGTTTTTTTTGGGAGGTATCTCATTAGAGCTTGTATATCTGTACTGTATCATAGTTCTGGATTAGATTGAATGATAGATAACAGGCGCCTACTTTATGCATCCTCATTTCCCTCGCTTGCCTACAATTTTGTTTTCGACGTTAGCTATGTATAAACCGATGTCGTTCTTGTTAGAAACTCTTTAGGTGGCTTTGACATTGTTGATCGTTCTGTGAGCAACCAGAATGTTGGCGATATCAGATGATAATCTGTTTATCAATCGTGTAAAAACCCCTCGTTATGTTCAAATCGTTCAAACGAATTCGAAAAATTTCCAATCCTTGTGCATAAAGTATGTTGCTAGAGACTGTTCGCGTCCAATCCTTGCTCGTAGTCGTAGTTACTTCAAATGTTGGACTTCAGATGTCAAGAGTGCAGTATTACTAATTTAGAATGACTCTTACTTAAAATGTTGGCGAAAAAAGGGGTATTGTTTGATTCTTACATTAACGATGATGAGTCATTCTTTATTCAATGACAATGTGACAACATTTCTTCGGGCAAATGTCATAATGAGAAACCGTTTAATCCTTTTATCATTATCTGAAGACACTTTTTAGAAAAAAATCATTTGATTGATGCTCCATGACAAGGATATTATTTTATTTGTTAGATAATTGTTCATAACGGTCTCCAAATTTAATGATTTTTAAATGATATTATAATGACAATAAAAGATAATGAGAAGAGTTGTAATTAGGGTAAGTTCATTTGGAAGTGCTTTTTTTTTGAGTGAAGGTACGATATTCATTGATAGGAAATTGAATACGTACAAACAGGATAGGGTGCATATAGTGGGCATCAATAAAAACCTTGTCAGGGATTTCAACCCGGACGAGGGGAAAAAGAGTGTCCCACACCATGAGAGATTACATATGATTACTATCCTCAATTAAAAGGTCTATTATTACATCAGGAGGTTCCTCGAACCAAACTACCGGAGTATCAAGGGCTAAACCCAATCTAGCCAACCTATGTGCCACCTTGTTCGTAGAGCGTCGGCCAAATGTAACATTGCACTAAGAAAAACCATTTAAAATCTGTCTAGTATCTGCAATAATGTGCCCAAAAGGAGATGAATCCTTTTAGGCCCTCATGTTGAAGTGTCGTGGTCACCATCAGAGCATCCCCTTCAACTTCCACTTGTGTGGTCTATTGATGTTGTGAAAAAATCACTGTTTCCCTTGCTGCCATAATCTCTGCCAACAATGAAGAACCAATTCCCTCAACTCTCATTGCTACTGCAGCCATGAATTCCCATTTTTTGTTCCGTATCACTACCCCCACTCCTCCAATCTCTAACTGTTCATCCCATGCTGGATAAACATGTTGTCGGGATATTTAATTTCTTTTTCCTTAAGTTGTCCCTTGTCGGTAATGCATTCATGCAGCATCTTTACACACATATTTTTACCTTCCCCGACAAGTGAGCGCTCCATATCACTTTCCACAAAAAAATTAACCTCCTCAGCTATTATCGAACCACTAGGTTCATTCCCGTTTACTTCCCCACAATACCGTGCCAAGTGGTATGCACTCCTCGTTGTAAGCTTTCCATTTGACTCCACATTCCATATTAAGATATCATCTGTATTGAACATGCTAAGAAGGATGCGTTTGATTAGTGTTACCTCTTCCTCTACAAATAGGTTATGTATTGCTTCCATTTTCCACGATGGACTTCCATCCTCAGTAATCAACCTGCTGACTTTGGGATTGTGATCCATTCCCATTGGTATGGGACTAAGAACTTTAAAAAAAATTATGTCTGGGTAGCCAACTACCTTCCCATCTGCAAATTTTTGAACCATCTCCAACCCTTCACCGTGCACCCCTACGGATTACAGTACGAGCAGCAGTAAGGCTGCGCTAACAAAACGACGAATTCGGTTTAACTTGGGCAGATAAGAAATCGGTTTGAGGGTAGTAAGAGCCTTCATCCTTGCTTCGCTAACAACGCAAGATTGAAAGCATAAAGATCCTTGAAACCCAACCCACCTTCACTTTTTGGCTTACATAGTTTTCTCTAACGAATCCAATGTATTCTCATTCGACCTTGTTGTCTCCCCCACCAAAATTTTGTTACCATTTGATTCAATTCATCACAAAAAGACTTTGGCAACAAAAAGGTTTGCATAGTGTACAAGGGCACCGCTTAAGCAGCGCTCTTGATCAAAATTTCTTTTCCTTCACTACTCAAAAGACTTCATCGCCAACCATTAAGCTTATTCCATAGTCTATCCTTAATGTAGGCAAACGCTTCTTTCTTTGCCTTCCCCACAAAGACCGGAAGCCCTAAATAACGATCGTGGTATTTCACTCGGACCATGCCCAAGCAATTCGCTAGTAGTTGTCCATCATAATCAGTAAGGTTTCCACTAAACGCCACCCAACTCTTCAAGTAGTTAATAGCTTGGCCAGATGCTTCTTCATATGTTTTTAATAATTGTTTCACTTGGATGCACTCCTGAAGAGTGCCCCGAGCAAATATGAAACTATGCAAATAGTAAGTGGTACACACTTGGCACCTCTTTACAAACTTTAACCCTTCTAATTCTTCCCCGTTCTCTCCCATGCATCAAATAGTGATGATAAACCCTCCACACATAAGACAAACAGAAATGGCGAAGGGGATCACCTTGTCGAATTCCTCTTTTTGGATGAACATATCTTATGGGCTGCCCATTTAATTTAAATGAATACGACATTGTTGTAACACACATCATGATTAGATTGATCCATGCCTCGGTGAAACCCAATTTTCTCATCATTTGCTCTAAAAAACTCCATTTGATACGATCGTAGGCCTTACTAATATCCAATTTCAGTGCCATAATTTCATCCAAACCACTGGATTTCTTATGCATATAATGGGCAATTTCGGATGCAAACATGTTGTTATCCTAGATTAATCTTCCTGGAACAAAAGCACTTTGTGATGGAGAAATATTTTCCAGCAAAATTCGTTTCAGATGGTTTGGTAAGCACTTTAGAGTAGACTTTATAAATTAAATTGCACAAGCTAATTGGGCGCACTTGTGTCATCACAGTAGGATCTTTGTTCTTAGGAATTAAAGTGACATGAGTGTAATTTATTTTTCACAACATAACTCCGGAAGATAATAACGATCTTACCCCATTGCAAACGTCCTTGCCAACAATTGCCCAATGCTTTTGATAGAAACCTGTAGACATTCCATCTGGTCTCAGAGCTTTCATATGATGCATTTTGAAACAAAGCAGACTTTATCTCCTCATTAGAAAATGGAAGGAGTTCCTCAATCATACTCTCTGATACTCATGGTGCAACATTTTCCTATATTTCGTCACACACCGTAGGTCCCTAAGAATCAATTAATTTCGAAAAGTAATTCATAATCACCTCCCCCATACTTGCTTTATCCTCCCTCCATACACCTTCCTTGTCAAACAATCCATATAAGCAATTAGCCCTTTGTCTTCTATTTGCTTTTTGAACAAAGAAATCGAGCATTTTGGTCCTCAAGCTTTAGCCAGTTTTCCTTCGATCGTTGTCTCCATAATGCTTCCTCCTGTTCAAGTAATAAGTGGAGTTTTGTATACAAATCACGCCGTTGTACAATTGTGGTTTCCGTAAATGGTTGCCCAAATAAAGTATTCAACTGATCATTTGTTGCTTTGATGTCCCTTAGAAGTGTACGTTTGGAGTTCTTAGCCCACTGGAGTAATTGGACTCTTGTTGGTTTAACCTTTTCTGTAACCTGATACATTGGTGATCCATTGAAAGTTGTTGCCTACCCTGCTTTTACCGCCTCCACACACCCTTCTTTCAGATTCCACCCCTCATATCTAAATAACTTTTTTTTGTCGTTCCCGATTTCTTCCCAGCCAATCAACCAAGATAGGAACATGGTCCGATGATGTAGGATTTAGATGCACAACACGATATCTGGGGAATAAGTCAAGCCATTTCTGTTAAGCCAAGTCTGGTTAGCCATTGTTCGGTCCAATCTTACTTTTATACCTCCACCGTGTGTCATTGCCCAGGTAAATTTGTATCCAGTGAAACCCAAATCTGCAAGTTGGCAAGTTCCCAATGCATTACGAAATCCCTCCATTTGTCTATCGTTTCTCAAGTCTCCCCCTTCCTGTTCATTCGCATATAAACTTCATTAAAATCCCCCACACAACACCAAGGCAGGGTCGAGTTCGTATACAATCGTTCAAGTAATGACCATGATTTATGGCGATCACTCTCCGCCGGAAAACCATTGAAGAATGTCAATCTCCAATGCTCTCTATCCCCCAATCCACTACTTCTAGGTCTATATAGTTAATATAATACGTTCGTAGTGAGAGATTGGCCTTCTCTTTCCACACCACACATAAACCTCCGGAACGTCCTCTACTAGGTACCGTAAAAATAATACATAAACCTTTCACACCACACATACTCCACTAAGCTTTTTGTTTCACACAGAAAAATCACACTGGGATCTTTTAAGAGAACTAGTCTCTTCAGTGCACGAATTGCCTGGTGGTTCCCAAGATCCTGGTAATTCCAGTTTACATAACTTATTGGTGTCGGCGGAGATGATACTCGTCAACCTCCGCCATTGTAGAATTCATAGAAGAATACACCACAAACCTTCGCTTGGTTTCATGCCTATTACAATTATCACCCATTTCTCGTTCACTTATCTTCTCCAACTCAGGGAGTTTCCATTGTGCTCTTTTTTTGTCTCCTTCAAGCAGTGTATGTAGTACTTTCACCCTCTCTATTTCTTCTCTATTCATGTGCCTGACTGCCATATATATACAAGGGGCCAAATTAAAAGGGTCAGATCCTAACGACCATTCAGTTATGTCCCCTCCCAAAACTTGCTCTCCCCACTGCCCTTGTCGTGTTCCCATCCCTTCCTCGTTCTTTCCTCGTCATTATTGCGCTGACTCTGACATAAAATAGGTGCAGCCTCATAAGGAATGATTGTCGTGGAATTATCAGTTGCATAAAAAAACGGTGCCAAATCATTAAGGTTAGGTATGAATGGCTTTTATTGTCGGTTATGTGCATCATTGTTGCGTTGTAACCCCCAACCAGATTCATTCACGGAATTTTCTTTCGTTGTCCAGTCATCTCGCCGCCTGCCCCACCACTTCTTGAATTTGCGCTGCAACTTCATCTTCCTCCTGCATGCCGTCGACCTCCATAGAATTCGAAATTCTCATGGACCATCCAGGCTCAGGACCCAAACCAAAGCATTTCCTTGATGGTTTTCTATATTCAGGGGATAAAACATCATCTTGGAACCATCTACCATAAGGCTTAGCTTCATCATTATTTTTTCAACAAATTTCTCACGTTGGTCCTCAACATGGTCCATTATCCCACAGAGAAAACATGTTAGGGGTAGTTTTTCTTAACGAACATCGACTGTCACCATAGAGCCATCAATTTGAACCGCCACACACCGTCACAGTGGCTTAAAAACATTAATATGATCCCTGATTCTAAGAATGCTCCCATATTACTTCTCCTTTCGACTTTGGCCTGATAAAACGTAATCCCCCAAGTGGTTGCCGAGAAGTTTACCCATTTGTCTCGTCATGTAACAAATCAGAAGTCTTTTAATTTGAACCCAAAAGTCCTCATAGGATAACAACACCTTCGATGGTTGTGTTCCATTATCTACCTCTTCCAGTACCAATAAATATTGCTTATTATACAGCCATGGACCCCCCTTATTGGATCACAGTCATCTCTTGCTTTGTGTTAAATCCAAACGCGAATCTATCGTTCTCCAAATCCATGATAAATACATTCGCTTTAGGTTTCCACAAGCTTCACATTTGAAGCTTGAAATTTTCCTTGTTGAAAGGCTTTTGTGTTAACACCTTCCCCGCCAAGAAAACTTTCGAAGATCTCAACGCCGACGCCTCCTTCGCATCACCCACAAGTATCTGCTGTTCATTTTCCGTGACAGCAAATTGCCCATAAAATTTGGAGACCTGTCTTCCATAGTGCTCAATCCCCTTGTTACCCACGTCCAAGTCCACAAACAACCCTTGAACACCTTCTCGACTAGTTGCGGTACTATCCGCCACACCATTCGTCTTCTGCTTCACCGCCTCTAAAGTTAGAGTGGCCTGAGTTCGGCCATAAACAACCAACAAACTGATGCCATTGCTCTCCTAGGGTTTCGTACTACAGAGCCCCTTCAAGGCATACATGATGAATTTTTGAAGGGTAGATAACTAACAAAACGACAATATTATGTGATTTAAACACACAAATATATATAATTTCCTTTTGATTACAAGATCCTAGATGATTCTAAATGTTGGAAGTGTTTTTAAAATGATTGAAAGCGATTTTGGTAAAAATATTTTTTAAACCAATCATTAGTAAAATGTAAATAAATCTAAAAAAACACTGTTATACTTAAAATTATCTAAAGACACTTTCGATTATTTTAAAAACACCTTCAAGCTACCCTAATTTGGTAATATGATGTCATGAACCAAGTTTCGCCTATTTTTAGGGACCAACAAATACCCGCCAAAATCCAGCAAACATAAACATCCTGCGAGACGAAATGAAGAAGCCTCGGGCATTTAAACGAGTCGCCGCCAAACCCAAGAGGCCAATTCCATCCAACCGACTCAGTAACGAAGAAGGCAAAACTCGGCCGAGTCAATGTTCCGAATCGTTGACCGTCGCAGCGGTCAAACCCAAAAAACCCCAATCTCAACCTCAAACCAAATCCGGCTCATCATTCCCAATCCCAGACATTCTTCCCGAGAAAATGACCATCTTGCCCTTCTCCTTCTTCCAAATCGACGCCCTAGAGCTCGCCCCACGTTTGCTGGGCAAGTTTCTGAGGCGAGAGGATGTTGTTCTTCAGATTACTGAGGTAATGTACCCATCAATTTTTTACTGTTATGTCTTTTTCCGTTTGAAATTAGTTTGTCAACTTTCTGTTTGTTTCCCGAGAAAATGAAGGAATTCGCACTTGTGGGACTGAGCTGAAAAGCTTCCAAGTCGGAAAACGAGTTCACGTTGTGTCTCAAATGCTCAAATTTCCTGTTGTTTTCGAATGAAATGCATAAAACAAAATGTTTGACTTAACGATTTGTAAAGGGTCATGACGAGAGTTTAATTGATTTTGCATTGGTGACAGGTAGAAGCTTATAGGCCAAATGATTCGGCTTGTCATGGTCGATTTGGCATAACTGCAAGAACAGCCCCCGCTGTGAGATGCTCCCTTTTATCGGTTTTGTTCTGTTTTTCTTTGCGTTTTGTGATCTCAAAATGTAGATAAATATCGAAAAACATGAGCTCAAATTAATATATTGTGGTTTGGATACAGTTTGGACCTGGAGGGCATGCGTATGTCTATCTTTGCTACGGCCTTCATACAATGCTGAATGTTGTTGCTGACAAGGAGGGAGTTGGGGCTGCTGTCCTAATACGTTCTTGCGCTCCAGTTAGTGGTAAATTTTCATAGAGATAGCCACTAGAGTTATCCTTGTGTTTACCCCTTAATTGCAT
>JADOBS010303827.1:0-27311 GCA_015708375.1 Cydonia oblonga | reverse complement strand
GAACTCTTCCTCCATTTAATATAAAAATATCAATGCACTCAGAAAAAAAAAAAACAAAAAAAAACAACCGAATTAAAGTTGAAAGTTGTACAAGACCATATAAATTAACCGAAAGCAGCAAATAGTTGTCCGAGTTCCATCTCAAACTACATCATAAGAAAACTAAACTAACTTCCCAAAGACAATCAACTGGGTTGCAAACTTGCAGTGCAGTAACAACCGCATAACAGTCGGTTGCAACGGGAAATTTCAGATACTAAACGGCGGCAGACATCTAAAACATGAGTGCAGCGAAGGGTATAGACACCCTTGGCACTTGGCAGACTTCAAAACGACACCATTACATTGCATAATCTTGCTACATTCTTATGGGCGACATACATCTCTTGGCAACCCCTCTCTCTTAACAGTAGAACATAACCCTTTTGACATTCTCTTTGAGCGCGGGCAAGGGCCTCACTGCAGCATTTGGACCTGGTGCTCTTGTGCTCCGCGGACCCATACCCCCACCCATGCCCCCGCGTCCAGGAGCACCACTGGTCATTGATCCGCTGTCTGATGTCTCTGGTTCCAAGTAAAACCGAGCTCGGAATGCAGCAAGATGGGCGTAGTACGCCGGAGGAACTGCAATTTTAAGGCCACATCAGAACACTATCCATTTAAAGAATAAACATGGAAAATAATGAAAAAGCATCAGAGTGAGAGCTTACCAATGGAAACCGAACGCGTGCATCTGGCGTACCTGCAAGAGTTCAAGAGGTCAACTATTTAGCACCGGAGTTGAAGGATTCAAAAACATAAATAAATAAAAAAATTTGGTGACTGAAAACGCTAAATCAGCCAACTTACGTATAGCAAAGATTGTTTGTGAGCGACTGCAGTTCATCAGCTGTAAACTTGTTTTCATCCCACAGCACGTGGTAATGAGCCGGACGGCTTGTACCCTGCAAAACATGGTGTATACAGTTTATAAACATTCTGCTTCACAAACACACACACCACACAAAACACAAGGAAAAATCATTGCCTGAATTCCAGCATGGCTGCAGAGGTAGAAGTCAAACTCTGTTGGATGACAGATTTTGGAGTCCACAACCGTGCCTGCAGAAATAATTGGGTAAAAATTTCGCATAACAAGCATGAAAACTGAACTACATCATCCCAACATCTCATACAGTAAAATTAATTACCAGGTAAGATATTTCCACTCCTGTCAACTGCACTACGGTCATTATGATTGTTGGCAAACAGCCTTGTGTGGTGACGTTTCTGAACCACAACAAAAGTCACAGGTGGCTGATAGTTTGGCTCCAAGGAAGCACAAGCCTGAAGAAGAAGAAAAATGACAAGAAGCAAAAAGATGTTAATAATATCACCAACACAGAACAATATGCACAAACTATACTAACTTTAGAATAATCCCAAAAATGCAAGTTTACCTTACGAATCGCATCAAGCTCGTATAGTAGAACTTGGTAGAACTGCCCCTCGCTGACACCGTCCCTGAAAAAACAAAGGGGGGTGTATACATACACACCATTAGACATAGGAGAAGTACATAGGACACAAACAATGGCAAAGGAGCGTTAAATGCCTGTAAAATATGATGCGCTGTGGCTTCTGTCCTGTTGCTCTACGGAACGAAATTAGCAGTTCCCTACATTAACAAACAAATTCAACTCAGTTCTGCACTTCCTAACAATCCCCAGTAAGTGGAGAATTAATATAATTATTGAGATAGATAGAGAAAGGGAGAGAGAGACTTTATCATTCCACCAGTTACAGTGCCCCTCTGAGGATCCTGCCACGTTTTGAAGAGGTCTTGGATAAGCTCCTGGCGATGAGCTTGCGCACAGACCAAGCCAGCATACTTGGTGATTTCTGGCCAATCTTGTGAGGCAACAACCTGTCATAAAAGACATGTGAACAATTAAATTGTAACTCCCTACGTGAATTCAAGACAAATACATACGCACTAGCTAAAGCCCATAGATATCATCGACAACATACGGCTGCTATTGATGGGCTTGAATCCTCCCCAGGATGAGGATGGGTAACATCAGCACCAAAAATTATAGTAGGACGGTCACTGACTAAAGGAATACGTCTTGACAGTGCATCAACAAGCACTGTGTTCCTTCCGCCAACCTTCACATTTATCTTCAAAGCAACATTTGCCAAGTATTGTTTACTCATTCTGAAAACATGTTTCGTCAAACAGCACTGGGATACGAGGCCAAGATCCGTCTCACAAATTCGTTTCAAGTCACCTGGATGGATATCAGTATATACAAGAATCTAGAACTTCAGGACAACACAAAATTGAGACAATATTATAGAGAGATAAAAGCGGACTGAGATAATGGAGCCAAATGGTTTCAAATGCATACCATAAAGATTGCCATTATTATCTGGTAAAATAACGACAAGCAGGTCAAGCTCCTTGTTCTGGGGCCGGAGTTTGGTCATTGCATCATGGTACCTAGTTTTTAAGGCCTTCTCTGCCTGATCAGGTCGAGCACTAATTGGTGGAAGTACCGATTCTGGATTAAACGCCTAATATAATAAACACTTCAGCATCAGAGAAATCCAAATATAGAAAAATGCAATTAAAACCAGTGGAAACCATAAAGATTAAAGAAAATTTCCATACCATGCCAGAAATGTAACACATTTGAGCAAGTTCATTACAGAAGGAACGGGCCACATTGTCTTGAACATTTCGTGAAAAGTTAATGCAGATCCAATTGTTTACTCTTCCTCCATTGACCATTTTCTGCAAAAATATCGTAGTAATTCAAAAGGTCTGTAATAATTCAGCAAGACACAGGACATTCATTTGTCTACAGAAACAACCATAAGTCCAAATACGTATTTATTAACAAAAGTAAACATGCAAACTACTGCATGAATAATCACATAGTAAAGTGGGTAAACAGTTAGAAACAATCAACCATACAAATATCCATATATACAATTTCATATGTGACTGACGACAATAAATAACTTTCGTAAAAGGCATTAAAGAAACATTAATGCATAAATAATAAAAGAGGATTTTCTTGGGGTCAAAAGACAGATCACACTGACCACACACTTAAGTCAAGGTGAACAATGGTTTAGAGGGGTGCCAGAATATTACCTTATTCATCATATTCCACTGGCCGACTTGGGGCAGGCAATCCTTTTCCCTTCCAGTATCATGATATTTCAGCTGCGCAAAACAAAAATCAATACAGGTATACTATCAAAGTACCTTTTGGGACTAAAAGCAATTACATATCTTACCCAGGGTGCAGGAAGAATACGAGCCTCAACCTGAGCCAGATTCTCACTAATTTTGATTCCAAACTCCTTGGCATAAGGATCATCGTGGTAAGCATTATGACGAACCGTCTGTAACATGTACAAAAATATTAAAATGGGATTTAACATATCACCATGAACTACATTTCTGGATAAAAGATGCCTTCTACCATAAAACCTCAAATGATGTGAGCATTTAAATTAGGATACAGAAGATAAAGTTAAGGACAACAAGGTGACAGTATTATCAAATAACAAAGCAGTAAGCAAAGGACTCGTGGCATCAACTGCAATGAAAACCATGTCATGATTAAATACAATAACCAAAAGATAACACACCCGAATAATATCTTGCTCCCTGTCATGAGGGCGCTGACAGGTGACCTTAAGCAAAGCAGTAATCTGTTTCTCGTTCAATCTCTTGGAATACCTTTGACCTTCGACAATTTTACAAACCTGAATCCAGTTACAGCTCATTAACATCCATATCACCATAGTATTACAAGCTAGAAATTATAGAAACAACTCACCTCCATGGGCAAATAATTCGGCCGCTGTTGATTTCCAACTTGAAGGCAAGGCCATTGTGTATGTTGAATGACGAAACCATAAGTTTCATAGAAGTACTCAACAACAGATTTCATAGTTCTTCTTTCATCAACAGGGAAACTGAACAGACAAAATACAATCTCAGGGAAACAAGTTTCACACACCTCAATGTGCTCTTAAAACAAATACCACGTTAATAAATATACAAGCATATGAAGACATAAGAAATATACAAATATGAGTTAAGAAGTACTCACGTCAGTTCCCTTGTTGCCTGCGACGTTAAACCAGAAATACGGTACTTTCTGCGCATATTTCCTCGGTGTGTGACCTCAACCTTGACTCCACGAAGAGCCTTTTTAATCTGTTCACAAGGAAAAAGTTACTATGATAGCTAATATAAAAATTATGGCAAATATATCTGTACACTAATCTGATACACACTCCATATCCACCATCAGATCTATAAACACATAGTTTTAAGTGAATGTACAAGGATTAAGGATTACCTCCAAAAGAACTATACAAACATTAACCCTAGTCAATGAGTTTTGACGTATGTAAGTTAATTTTAACAAACAGATATACACAAGGAAACACGAAACAGATTAAAAGTACCAACACCAGTGCACCACAATAATTGTCAAACTTTGAAACAAACACTCAAGAGCATAGTTGCCGGATACGGTCTTTCACCACCCGAATCCTGTATCAGTACCGCCGAATCGATTCAGTGGTAAATTCGGCTCATTCTCTCAGATTTCTCTCTTGAGTCAGTGGCGGTGGCTCCGAAGTGGAAAAGGTCGAAATGATGGGAATGGGAAAGGGATTTATGGTACCGTTTGGTACGTGGAACAGGACGGAACGCAGTGGGACGAGGCGTTCCGTCCCACGTTTGGTGCGCCTAAAAACCGTGGAACGGGTTGTCCGGGATGAAATTTGGCTAATTTTTCGTTCCACCTCCCCCCTGGAACAACTCGTTCTACATCCATAAAAATATTTTATATTAATATACAACAATGGTTTTATCAATATGAAAATATTTTTTATTATAAGAACATTTTTATTATTTTTTATTAAACCAATTAGGTAAATTAATTCTTTTTGACGTGTTTTCATCTTTTGATGATAATAACTATACAATATAATTGTAAAATGTATAATTACAAAATTTTTATAATAAAATAATTTATATTCCTTAACGAATTTAGAACGAATCGAACTGAAAACCGTATTGTCTATGCCTACTTTCTGGCGAATGATACTTTATGTTACTACAGAATCCCGTATCCGAACCGAACTCCGAACTCAAATCGTACCCGTATCTGGCAACTATGCTCAAGAGAAACAATTAAATCACCAAAACAGAAAAAATTAGGGAAACCTAACCTTTACACGATCAGAATCAGAAAGTGGCCTATGTGTAACATCCCGATTCAGTAGCTGCGTTACGAACTCAATTACTGGCAACGGCTCAATAAAAGCAGTAGAGGACATGTCTGGACAGCACATGTTTTGTAAACAAAGCACCAGTCAGCAGAATAACTATGCAGTGTAATACATCACTATTACAACAATTAAATTGATAAGAGTAGATAATCTGTTATTCACAGACATGATGCATGTAGGATAGCATAAAATTAAGTACCAATATTCAGAGACAGCCCCATCTGAGTTGGACGAATACTCTGATAAAAACCACGCCAACTTTCCAAACCATCACCAAGTGACTGTCTTCTACCCAAATCAGGGGAATAAAATGAACGGCCCACAGGACAGTACCTACAACCGAACAGGAGAAATTAGCTATCAAACATATAAAACATAAATGTGTCATTATGTCATCACCAGGCTGAAGAAACACTATTTACCTAGAAGTAGGCAATTCGCGCAGAACAATGTCCAAAACCTGAAGTGCCTCTTGAGGTGCATCAGCTTGCCTCCCTTGCAAAAAGAGACCTAAATGGTGTAGGTCAGCGCGTGCTGCAAGTTTTATGACAACCCTAAATTCCCTCTCTCTCCTGCCATCAAGAAGAAAGCCATGATCAAATACATACAAAATAAGAGTGCACAGAAAAAAATGTACTAAAAATAAAGAGCTGGTGAGTACGCACCTTTGTCCACCTGATCCATCATCATCATCAATAAGAGTGATTTTAAACTCCTTTGAAAGGAAAGGAAGTGGGCCAGCAGTATACAGGCTCTTTCGTCCATCATAAGCTGGTAGACGTTTTCCAAGATGGGATTCCCTGTACTGTTTCACCAGCTGCTCCATCACAGCACGATTTACACCCCTTGATGCGACCTCTGGTGTAATAGTAACCTATTACATATAATGAAAAGATACATTATCAATAGTAGTACAATATCAAAAGATAGACACAGATGGCAAGAGAGCTTACGTCATACTGGTGGAGGTCTTTGTCGGGTAATTCTGC
Organism: Cydonia oblonga; assembly: GCA_015708375.1. NCBI lineage: Eukaryota > Viridiplantae > Streptophyta > Magnoliopsida > Rosales > Rosaceae > Cydonia > Cydonia oblonga. The sequence continues at coordinate 21,018 of JADOBS010303827.1, read as the reverse complement.
AAAGAAATGGTTTGCCTTGACTGTACACCTTCTGCCAGTGCTACCCTTGCCAGGGCGAAGAGGGAACCTGACTGACTTACTTGAGGGCGCCACAGGTTGAATAGCCTGGCTAGGTGCACTCTCTTGCCGGATGGTAAGGTCAGCAAGCTGCTCCGCCACTTCTGAAGGCTCAGGTGGCTGGGATGATGATGAACTTCCACCATATACAGGCGGAGAGGTGACCCCTTGATAAGGAACTTGGGGGGTGGCCCCTTGGTAAGGAGCTGGGGTTGCTTGGTGCAGCTCGGGGAACTGAGGTCTGGTTGGACCACCAGGAGAAGGTGGTCCTCCACGGCCAATGCCACCACGACCACCTCCATAACCTCCACAACCTCCTTGCTGAGTCGGTCCTCCCCTGCCTCTGCCTTGATATTCCTGTGGCCCACCATACTGCTGTTGTTCATATTCTTGGGGCCCGCCATATTGCTGCTGTTGTGGCACTCCACGGCCACCACGACCCCCTCCATAGCCTCCACGACCTCCCTGGGGGGCTGGTCCACGACCACCTTGGTAGTTTCCTCCACCTTGTTGTTGTGGTGGAGTCCTTTCAGAAGCACGCTGGGAACCACGACCACTACCCCCAGCAGGTTCATGAGACTCGGAACTTTCCCCACTAGGGAGTTCAGTTCTCCTCTTCCTCACCATGATGATGTCTATACAAAGAGAATCAGCATTACATCAAAAAACCATTTGCAAAGAAATCAAAGGCTATAGACTGAAAACAATGTATTAAAGAATATATACAACGAAAGTAAATGCATAATGTACACCAACAAGCCAAAGAATCCACTCATGAGCTAGGGTTTTCCAGAATACAAACATATATCCAAGGGTTTTCAGAAGGCTGAGAGATACATACCCAGAACCACAGCATATACAGTGCCCCGAATAAAAAACAAGCAAACACTAAAATGACAGAAAATACTTCAATCAGAACGAGTGAAGGTTACCCAGAATTTTCCAGTGCGATAATTTTGAAAACCCTATGTGCGTTCCTGGAATTTGGTAAAATGTACCAGGAATTTCATGTAAAATTCAGTTTTTTTTTTTAAATAAAAAAATACGAGAAAAATTATAAAAACAGAAGATAAAATGGCTCTCATCAATTACTTTGGTACAAGCACGCCCAACAACTCTAGCACCAAAGTACAAACCCAGAATAAATAAATAACTATACCAACTATAAACCCTAAAAGATCACCTTCTTAGAATCCCAAACAACCACACATGCTTCCCGGCATTGCAAAAAACGCACGAGATCTAACGATCTACCAAAACAAAACGCAACAAAAAACCCAAGCAACGATAAAGCCTTTCAGAAAGAAAAAAATTAAAAAAAAATTAAAACGTAAATAGACCTTAGTGAGAGAAACTGGAGCCTAACACCAATTTTATGGCAAAATATGCAGATCCATACCACAAATTAGCAAATAGAAGGGTGAGAGCCAGAAGAAAAACAGCAACGGGAACAAATGGGAGTACCAAACCCTAAAACGAGCCGTTTCGAGTGGTTACCGTGAAATCAGAGCCCCGACGACCGTCGTACAACGCCGCGGCAGCTGTTGCTTCAGAGGGCGAGAACGATGAAAGCGAAAAGGAGCTTCCCTGCCTACTCAGTAGTCACTCTCTCCCCCTCTCTCTGTTGAAAATTCTAAATAATTTTATAAATAAAAAAACCCCAACCCAACAACGCTTCCCTGAATGTGCTTTTATACTACCCAGCGGTAGGTCATTCGAAATGACCACTCGGTCCTTCTTCCTACCCCTACTTCATCCAATAATATTAATTTCTTTTTTATGTTGTGAAGGCTAGATTTCTTTCTAAAATCATGAAAATAAATTGTTATTGATATTTTAAAATAGTCATCTCACACTCGTTTAAATAAAATTCATTGTAAAGTGATATTTAATGGTGTATTAATCGCATTAAAATAAAAACAAAAAGTGTAATGATTACTTTTTAGAATTTCTAAGAGAGTAGTACAATACACATTAGGTGAAAACAGCGTGCTCAGATTCAAGCTTATCGGGTCATATTGAAAACAAATAAATCCGTTACTTTATAAGTTGCACTGTGTCAACACCCTACACTCATTTTGACACGTTGACAAAAGTCTAATTACTCATTTTCAGCTCTATTCAAACATGTTAAGAGATTGATGTTCCAACCTAAAACAAAGCGGGAATACGAGGGTGTGAAGAAATTTCTCAATTCACTAGTTAATTTGTTTATGTGCTTGACTCGACCACACACGAGTGGGCATACGAGTGTGAAGAAATGTCCCATGAAGAAAGTTTAAAAACATTGCAAAGGGTCTCTAAGAATACGGGTTTAAGCCTTTAAGGAGTTAGTCACCCACCCTATTACCAATTGATTATGGTATAAAACTTTTAGAATGGGTTTAAAGATAAATGCACACCTTAATAAACCAAACCAACTAATATAGATCTTACTTGAAGAAGCTTTTATGAAAAAGACTTATTCTTATAGCGGTATTGTTGTTTTATCTTTATTAATTAATAAAACAATCATTGTCAACCAAAATTTTATGAAATTATCAGTTTAACCCTCTAATTAAAACAGACCATGAATAAGAAATATGGGGCAGAGGTAATTTCACACAACCAAATTTTGTTGTTTTTTTTCAAAGCTTCATCTATATGTAATTCTAACGTATCTCTAATTAAAAAAAATAAAAAAAATAAAAAAACTTTTCACTCTCACATTCTCTATCACTCTCTTCCTCTCTCCTTCTATTTCAAAAACAAAAATAAAAAATTTTCTCACACACTTTGTGTGTGTTTATATGTTAGTAATCTTAATAAGAGAGGTTTTAGGTTTAAATTTTGTTGTTATAAGTTTGATATCTATTTATTCACTCATCTTTTTAATAAAAATATATCGTTGTATTAAAAATAAGTTAATCCATAAAAACATATGAGGTTGTTGCTGTGAATGCGAAGAAAAATAGTGAATGGACAAATAATGATGGGTGGTGCTATTGATATACTAATTTTTACTTTATATATATTTTTTAATTTTTAATTATCGAATTAAATAAATTTAAAAAAATTAATAAATAAAATTTAATAAAAATATGTAAAAAGTAAAAATAAATGTATAAATAGTACGATCCATATTAATATCTACCTGAAAGGGATTGGGGAAATAATGTTGTACATGAACTGGATAGTGACATGGCGTCAAATACCAGCATGGGTAAAAGCATCACATGTCTTTTCTTTTCTTTTCTGTTTACTCGATATTCGACAGGGACATCACAAGAATTTTTTTAGTTTTGATGAAAATACGAATAGTACATAAGAACACGTGATGCATACCTCATATAACGATTACACTGAAAAATCATTCCAACATCACCTATTCATTGTTTCATGTAATTTTTTCCATGAGGCTGCTTATTAAAGCAAGTTCATCCTTAAAAAAATTTGCCAGCAGCCAGCCTATTTAATACTTTCAACGAACAATGATTGTTCTTAATGAACAGTAATAAGTTAAATGTATCGTCATCTCTAACAAAAAAAATAGTATAGTTAATTTTATTAAAATATTATTAATTTATAAAATGAGAAGAGAGCATAGTTTCCTCCGTTGAGATAAACGCACCCCCCTCACCCCCATCTCTCTCCAATTTCTTCCATCAAAACCTATAAAAGAACATCTTTCCCGATTTCAATTTCTCACCTTCTTATTTTCTTTCCCGATTATCGTCGAAACCTTGGATTATTGAAAGCTCAGAAATTGTGGGCAAGGGAGGTTGTGCAGATCTGATTGAGGACGATCATAGACCAATTGCCTGGAACCCAGAAGAAAATTTAAAGAATTAAACTTTGATTTGATTTATTTCTTTACCGGCGGGAGGTTGAAGGTTGTGGGAAGAGCTGGTGTCGGCATCGACAGCGTGGATCTGGTTGCGGCGACTGAGTTCGGGTGCTTGGTGGTGAACGCCCCCACGGCCAACATCGTTGCTGCCGCCGAGCATAGGATTGCTCACGTCAGATGGCCCGGCTTTTGGGTTTGTCGATTGTAGGCCGATCTCTTGCCTGGCTTGGGCTGGGTGCCAGCCTATTAGGTTGGGGTGGAGCAAATTGAAGAGAAGCCGGTCTGTTTTTTGGCTGGGTGCCAGCCTATTATATCAAATTTTATTATAAAAAAAAAGTATATAAAATATTTGATTTGGGACAAGATATTTTAGTAATTATACTAATTTATATTTTGATTTTGATGAGTTAGTAAACAGTTTTATAAAATTAGTATCATTTCTATTGCGATTTCAGAACATTTGAGTAAACAGCTTTAATAGAAATCCGATTATGACTTCTCCTCATTCCAACTCGTTCTCAATTCAATTCCTTCTATTTCTATTATAAATGCGTCATTAGTATAATGATTTGACGCTCCATTTTGGTTGCTTAGTTCCTAGGGTGAAGAAGTTGTGTTTGGATGCTACTGTTTACGGTCTATGAAAAGAAAGGAACAATCGGATCTTCAACAACTCTAGGAGTTGTATTCTCACCACTGTTAAGCTGAAGCTTTGAGGCTTTGCTATCTGGTGCGCGTCTCTCTCTCTCTACATTATCAAAGGTAAACCTTAATTACTACTATTATTACATGTCACAGCAAATGGAAACCTCCCTCATTTGAAGTACAGGTCAGAGAAGATAAAGAGACTCCATCCGCATCCAGTGGATTGGGAGGGCTTTTGCACCTTGACGAAGGACTTGCTCAGATTATTTTAAGAAAAAGCATCCGTTCTATAAACCCACACTCACATTACAAAAGATTCGAGGAATCTTTAACTTTCTTTTGTTTAATCTCCTAGGAAGGCAAAACCTAATTATACAATGTAAAGAAACTAAGGTATGGCCCACATCTGCAACAACTACAACTTGTGAACTTGTCAATGTAATGGAAGTGCTCAGTTAATCGTAAATGAAACTAACCTGCTAAAAATGCAGCAATTATATAGCCAAAGAGACAAGGGGAAGGTTGAACAATGCACCCCTGAATCCATCTGCTTCACCAGAAGTCTGCACAACTGCAAATTCCATCCTTGAAATGATGAAACCGACTCACGTCTCTTACAGTTATTTCTCTCTTTGTAACAAGAGTGATGAACTTTATGGCAGCATGGCAATCACCACAAACCCGCAAATTCTTGGTAACTAAGATGGGTTTGCGCGGGCTCAGACAAAGAATTGCATAGGCAATGGCTAGTTTCTCACTGTGGTAAAGGAGGATCCTTTCTTTCTCCTCTTCCTCAACATCTTGGAGAACAAATCTATTTTCCACACGATATCCCAGCTGTTTCATATCTACTAGTAGTTCTTCTAGTTTTTCATGTATCTGAGCTGACTGAGGATGGGACTGATCTCCACCGACAAATCCATGGATAACGCCATCGATCTCAACCCAACTGCATCCTGGACTCTTCTTAAGGCCTTGGTCCTTCTGCTTGATTCTGACATCGGCTGCATCATCCCACCTCCCAACAGCACTGTATAAGTTAGATAAAAGGACCAAATTCCCAGTACCTTCAAGTCCTTTCCCTTGAATTTTCTTGGATACTTCTTCCCCAAGTTCCATATTATTGTGGACTCTGCATGCAGCAAGCAGTGCACTCCACACACGAACATCAGCCTCAAACGGCATTCTTTGGATGAAACTGTGTGCCTCATCCAAAAGTCCTGCCCGGGCAAGAATATCCACCATGCATATGTAATGTTCCATCCTCGGGTTTATGTTGAACTCCTGACTCATGGCACTAAACCAGTGTTTGCCTTCAGTTACAAGCCCCGAATGGCTGCAAGCAGATAAGAGGCCAATGAAAGTCACATCATCGGGCTTAATGCCAGATGACTGCATATGATGGAACTGTGAGATTGCTTCCATCCCAAGGCCATGATTTCCATAACCAACTATCATTGCGTTCCATGAAATAATATCACGCGTAACCATTTTATCAAAAACTTGCCTTCCTATATTGATCTTCCCACACTTTGAGTACATGTCTATTAAGGCATTACAGATTGAGGTGTCTGTACAAAATCCATGAACAATTGAATAAGCATGTCCACAGGCCCCGTGCTGTAGAGCGGCCAAATGTGAACAAGCCGGCAAAACACCCTTCATGGTTGCCACATCTGGATTGATCCCAGACAATTGCATATTATGGAACATAAGTAATGCTTCCTTTGCATAACCATTCTGCACACAGCCGGAGATGATAGCACCATAAGAAACTGTATCTTTGGAGTTCATTGTATCAAAGAATCTGACTGCATCATCTATAATCCCACACTTCGCATACACAGACAGCACTGTGTTACCCACCATTTTATCTATATCAAACCCAGCTTTAATTGCATAGCAATGAACCCGTCTCCCTCTACTCAGATCAGTTAGCTTTGCGCAAGCTCGTAGAATGCTCCCGAGAGTTACTGCTGTTGGATTTATTTCCTCTCGGAGCACCATTTCATCAAACAATGTTATCGCCTCTGTCATAGAGTCACAGATAACGTATGCACCTATCATAGCACTCCAACAAACCTCGTTCTTGACATTCATAGCATCAAAGATTCTCCTCGCATAAGCTATGCACTGGCATTTAGAATACATATCCAAAAGCCCAGTACCAAGCACCACCTCACCACTAAAGCCCCTTCTTAGGGAGTAACCATGCATTGCCTTCCCCTGCCTCAATGCATTAGCTTGTGCAACAGTGGGAAGAACCGAAACAATGGTGGAAGAGTTTGGGCTTGTTCCTGCTCGCTGCATTTGAACAAGCAACTGTACAGTGTCATCATAAAGACCGTGTAGTGAAAACCCAGCAATCATTGCATTCCACGCCACAATGTCTTTGTACAGCATGCAATGGAACACGCTCTGAGCCTCCACCAAGTCCCCACACTTGGCATACATGTCGATCAAAGCAGTGCAAACGTAGACATCAGAGTGAAGCACAAGTCCTCTGGCATGCTCATGGATCTTTCGGCCAACTTCGAGTGCTTGTAAACCGGAGCACGCCTTGAGAACAAAAGGGTAAGTATAGTTGGTGGGTTGAACGCCGGATTTGAGCATGCCATAGTACAAGTCGATGGCTTTTTCAAAGGGTCCGTTCCAAGCGTATCCTCTTATCAAAAGGTTCCAAAGAATAACACTTGGTTGGGGAATTTTATCGAACACGCGGCATGCAAGCTGGAGCTGATTGCAGGTTATGTACAAATGGGCTACTTTTTCAAGCAAAAAGGAGATGTCTTTAAGGTGGGTAGTGTTTTTCAGGAGGAGCTGATGGATTTTCTTGCCTTGAGGGAGGGATTTGGATCGAATGCAGGCTTCGAGAAGGTGTTTGTAATCAAAGTCGATACGAGTGAGGGTGTTTGTCGAAAAGTTGTGGGTTAATATCACTATGGCTTGCTGAGTGGTATGATAGTATTGACTCCGACTCCGACAGAGTGATTGCCTACCAAAACATAACATCTCCCTCCCTCCTTGTTCACTCCTACTTTCGCCTAATCACGACGACCCTCAAACTGTAAACACAAATAGACTTTTGCACAAATTTAGAAGTAAGGTTTCAACCAAAAGTAAATAAAAAATATATAATTAAAAAAAAAAAAAAAAAAACTAAAAAGGGGTTGAAACTGACTAGCAATAATATGGTTCAAATTCGTCTTTGACGAGAATCGAACCTAAGACTTCTCAGGAATATCATTAGGCGGTAGTGCTAAATGGCAAAAGAAATAGTCAATATTTTATACAGTACAATATCACTAAAAGTAGCATCGGTTTCTCATTTATGATGAAAAAAAATACGAACTCTTGTTTCCACCCCCAAACAAGAGCCACATAGGAAAGCCTACTCGTCCTTGTACCTCTTCTCCACTTCCTACTCGTCCTTGCAGATGTTAATCACCTTCTACGCTCCGTCGGAGCTCAGCTCCAAGAAGTACGATCGCCGTTGCAGCAAAAATAACACCTAGAGCAATCCATGGCGATTTCCAAGAGAAGTTATGTTTACCAGCACAAGGTCATGGATCCAAAGCCGGCCACCACAACAAATTTCCCATAAACGAGGTAGGAGGATATTGTTGCAATGATTTCGGAAGGGAGTCGTTCAGTAAGTTGAATGACAAGTTCAGCTGATCACAAAAGTGAAGCTTGAGGTCCGGAATTCTACCTGTGAATTCGTTTTGCTGAAGAAGGGTGCAATTGGCTTAGGCTATTAAATCTTAGACTGTGCATGCCATGAATGCAATTTGGTATTTGTTCGGTGCAGGTTTACCTTGAAGATACAAGTTCTCTCCATCATCAGGCAGGCTGACAAATCTGCCGGTGAATCTATTCATTCTAAAGGCCATCGGTTTTAGATGCCTTAGGTGTTAGAAATTAAATTCCATCCGGATAACACCAGATAGTTGCGTTCTTGAAGGGCGAAGAGTAACTAATCTGCCCTTTCGGCAACCACGCCAGTCCATGTGTTTCATTTCATTGCAATATTTCTCCGTTGCAAACTTGCAATGTCTGAAAAATTGTAAAGTATTTCTCTGTTGCAAGTCTTCCACGTAGACGTTGTTCACACCGAGCACCAACGTGTTCTTCTGTTGATATTCCGCATACAAGTCAACTAAGTTGTAGCGTTTGAAGTCCTGCACCGTGATTTCTTCACGGAGTATTGGAATTTCCAATTCAACAAGATTAGATCCCGCCAACAACTTCTGAAGTAACTTCAAGAATTCCCCATAAGTTGAGTCGTCAAGTTCAGAATAATCGAGGTAGAGAGGATTAGCTTTAATCTACTTGATGTTGCCCAAGGACTATGTAATTGTATAGTACATATATCATGTTGATTGAAACTATGTAAAAAAGCCATCGAAGTAGAAGCTTTCCAATTGAAGAAGCCATGGACGAAGCAGCATTCCAATTTAGAGAGAGAGAGAGAGAGAGAGAGAGAGAGAGAGAGTACTTTCCACACAAAAAAAAGAGAGGGAGAGAAAGATTAATGGACGCGTCATTGATTATTTGGTTCAGCATGCATGAGGAATGACGAAATAAATTTTGGCACAGATTGTGTGTTGATAAGATTTTTTGTTGTTAAAGAAAGATTGGTTTCATAGCAATGTAAAAACGGTGTGATAAAGTATTTAATATGATTCTATAAGATATAGTTGTGATCAATTTAGAAATAGTAGTTTTGATTTCAATCGTAATGAAATTCTCATACTATTTTAATAGATGAAAATAGATAGCATAAGACCTACTATATATTATCAGAATCTCAATGACGAGCCAGCCGTGCAAATGATCCTTATGTTTACATATAGAGAGGTAACCAGTAACCCCATGTACATATGCATGTGATTTCAGCAACAAAAGAGCATGCACTTGACCAGCCATCAACTATACAAAAAACGGCTACAAGATAATAAAGAAACAATTACAGTCTAGAGGAATGTGTGTTGTTTAGAAACTCCTATGTTTCAGACAATGGGCTACATATTTTATAATTTACGAGTAATTTTATCATTTTGAAAAGAGAGCGGTCACTTGGCCCTAAGGGTAGCCCAAGTAGGAGCCTGCCTAGGGCCCCCACTTCGAAGGGCCTCTAAAAAAAATTTATATTCTGTAAATAACGTATAAATACAAAAAAAGAGTAAGATATCATAATTCATTTGTTGGTGCAATGGAAATGTTCGGTTTTCTTTTTCTTTGGAGTGTTGAGTTCAAAACACAAACATGCATTTTTTAGTCACTAAATTTTTCTCGTTTTTCAAATTTACTGTCAATCCATCTGTCCAAATGCATATAAAGTTATAAAACTCAAGTCCCTTTGCAATCTTTTTTTTCTTTCAACTTCCCAATCTTCCCATTTCTATCAAATTTTTAACCAACTATCACATGGTCTTGAAGATTGTACTTTAAGGTAATCAAAACTTTGAATTTATATTTTTCTTTTCAATAATTTTTTATTCAATGGATTGTTTTAGTATTCGATTCGTTAGTGTGATGTTGATTTTACGAAAAAAAACACAAGAGAAACAATTGGCGTTGTTGAATTCATTATACTCATCAATCAAGTTTTATTGTTTTTTACTCCCTTAATCATCAAGTTTTATTGTTCTTCACTCTCAATCTTAGACTCTTGACTACAAACATTTAATACATTTGAGTCTAAAAACATGAGCCGTTTAATGTTTAAGTAATGTTTATATATTTATCTTTTTTGTATTAATTATTAATGATATTGGATGTGAAAATAGAATATTTATGTATTTAACGAATTCTTTTTTATACATATCAATGTACAAAAAACAAGAAATAAGATAATATTAGGATCTTATTTCAAAAACTAGTCTAGGACCTCCAAATTCTTAGGACCGGCCCTGCGTGGCCCCTGGCCCTTCTTCAGCTTCATCCCGGTACGTGACATCACGTTATTGACATCACACGATCTACATCTAAAGCTTGATGTGGATTTTGTAGTGACTAATAGCTGGTAAAAGTAAAAGAGAAACAATGAAAGACAATAAAATATAGTATGTAAAGATGAATGAAGATGACAGCCTTGTTTTGAGTTTTGGTCCAGTAGTACAGTATAACTTTAGATAATTTAGTAACTCAACTCGTTGTCAAAATCTGATAAGATACACTGTAACTGTAAATTATTAAGAAGCGTTCGGCCGGAAAGGGATAAGGGGATTGAGGCTTGAAAAAACAAATGTGAAATTAAGCTACCAAATTAATTAACAGAATATATGATGTGTTGCAAGAGCGAGTGACACATGCTATAGTGTATTGCGATGAATGTTAAATGTGCGACTGAAATTCACAGTCTAACAACAACATATTTTGATGATAAATCATAACATAAGAATGTACATAATATGTACGAACACACGCATATTTATATGATTTTTGCTTACAAATAAATTTTTTCTTTGGTAGAAACAAATATGCAAAATTGAAAGATAAGAAAATTTAAAAAACATTCAGTAAGGCAGAGAAGTGTCAATAGGAAGAAGGTTTTGTCTGAGAATCTGGAAAAGGAAAAGTGAGGTCCTGATGAGGAGTGGGGAAAGACCTTAATACAAGGGACTTTCAGTCCTTTTTATACGTGTATATATAAAATGATCATGATGCCATAAATCATTAGCTAGCTAGCTAGGAGGAGGAGAAGGGCGATCGATCGATCGACAAGGAAACAATCAGTAACAACAAAACTAGCTAGCTTGCGCCGTGCTTTGACATCAATTATATGGCGCCAGTGGGATTACCTCCCGGTTTTAGGTTCCATCCAACGGACGAGGAGCTGGTGAATTATTATCTGAAGAGGAAGATCAACGGCCAAGAGATTGAGCTGGACATCATTCCTGAAGTTGATCTCTACAAATGCGAGCCTTGGGAATTAGCAGGTCGTTCATCGATCATCATTTGAGTCCTTTTACTTTATCAACATCATTATTATTCAAGCAGTATACCATTCATGATAGTTGATTTACTGATTAGCGTTTGAGCGTTATCTTAGTATATGTATAATGCAAATTATGTCATCTATATTTACATGTATAATTGTATACAGTTACATATTTGATTGGTGCATCAATGCAGAAAAATCGTTTTTGCCAAGTAGAGACCCCGAGTGGTACTTCTTTGGACCGCGGGATCGAAAATACCCTAATGGATTCAGAACAAACAGAGCAACGAGAGCAGGATATTGGAAGTCGACTGGGAAAGACAGGAGAGTGACGTGCCAGAATCGAGCAATCGGAATGAAGAAGACGCTGGTTTACTACAGAGGCCGAGCCCCTCAGGGCATTCGGACTGACTGGGTCATGCACGAGTATCGCCTCGACGACAAGGACTACTACTGCTCCTCCGACCTCGACACCTCCTCCTCATCATCATCTGCCGCAATTCAGGTACCATATTCTCCATCAATTTATACTCGCATTGTTTGTGCTCTAAATTAACTAATAATACACATATAAGTATACAAATATAATGTCCACACGTTAATTAGTCAATTGGGAGGATTAAGCATTCTTTGCATCTGTAGCTCATTTTATTTGTCCCAAAATATTCTCATCATTAAATTGAAGCGTATGGTGGGATTTAATTAGTGATAGGTGCGAGTGTGACTTGTAAATTCTAGATGATCACTCACTAATTTATTCATTAGAAGGAACTCACTAGTGTGACTATCTGATGAAAAAGAAAGACAAGATGATTAGAATGATTATAGTGAGCTTTAGTTGGGAGAAGTATAATTTCACATTGTATTTCAACAATCAAACCGTCTATTTTTTAAGTTTTTGTCAAAAATTATCTCTTCAAAAATCACACAGAACGGAAACCATAAGACCATTGTTTCAGAGATTAATCTTTTTTCGAATCAGCGTACAATATGTGACCTAAAAAGCATGAAGTTCGATGCTTGAGGCAGGGAGAAAAGCATTTTCTTTTTTCATGCTTTTTATTATAATTTTACCTCTTTTGCAGCGTGAGATGCAAAACCTTGGCTACGCTGCCCCTAAACTTAATTAACACTCCAGTTATAAGAAAAATAAATCGATTAATTATAGAGCATAATCAGTCAGAAAGCTTCGGACCATAAGTTAATAGTGTATAATAATGAAAAGTAAAACTATCCACGTAAAACTTGCATGAGTTTGCATTTGCATGCATGGAATTTACGATATTATACTTTGAAATATATAAATAATGGAATAAATAAACAAATAGCTGACAATATTCGTTGCTTGCACTGGATCACTTAAATCTCTTTTCTTTTTCTAATCAGTCAGACAAAAGTGCAATCCTCCACAAGATTCAGATATGAATTAATATCCCTTAATTAACTCAAGCTTAATTAAGAATTAAGGATTATTATACTGTAATTACGTTTGATCATACAACTAATTAACCACAAAAAGAAGCCTAGCTAGCTAGCTCCACATTGATCACTTTCATTTATGTAAGGTGTCGGGGACTTTTTACTTTATTCCGAACTCCAAAATAATAATTAATATGCATATATTGTTATAAATTATAAGAGAACTGTTTTAATATTTCAGAAATATGGTACACTAAATGACATAACACGAGTAGTTTGATACTTGAAAACAAAATTAAACACTTATATTGTGACGCTTAGTGTCGTGTTCCAGCAGAACCGGCACATTAAAAAATCTCCCATTATACAATATCATTCCAACTCCTTTTACACTTTGCTTGATAAATTAACAAATATTGAATTTATATAGCAGGATTCTTTTGCATTGTGTCGCGTGTTTAAGAAAAATGGCATTTGCGCGGAGATTGAAGAGCAGCAAGGCCAATCAAGTCATTTAACACTAAATAATATTCATGAACGATCACAAGGTGTAAACAATGATTATTGTGATCAAACCATGTCACCGGAGATTCCGATGGCATCGTCATCGTCGATCTCATGCCTGCAGGAGGAAGATGACAAAGACGATTCCTGGATGCAGTTCATCACAGATGATACGTGGATGCAGTGTTCTTCGAACACCGGTGTCAGTGGTGAAGATCAGCTCTCTCATGTGGCCTTCACAAACTAACTAATCAGTGAAGATGAGTACATGGATGGTTACTGGAATTGGTGTTAACGGTAAATAACCTGAAAATGCATGCATGGACGGATGTAATTTTCAAACAATAAAATACAACATATATATATATACACGATTTCATAAAGAACACTAGACAAAGTTTGCAAGGTTTGTCATCATATCTTCATTAATTTGTAGATTAATGATCTTAAATTGGCTTTAGCCATTTTATGACGGTTTGGTTTGGTTTGGTTTAGTTTTGTTGGTGGATTCTCTTGAGAGTCAGTTTATCAGATGACCAGTCCAGAGATTTAGTTATTAACCTCTTTCCTGAGGTGATTTGGGTGTTACTTGTGGAATAAATATATACAATACATTGTGGAATAAATATATACAATATATTTTTAACGATTGGATTTTGAAGTTACCTCTTGAATGTCATATTAATCTTCACAGTTTCCACTGCTTGAATTCTGCAGAGCCTAACATGAAGGAACTAGCATTTCGATGCCCACCGCCTCCAAATTCCTGAGAAGAAAATGCAAAACGCATTTTAGCTTTTCCCAAAGTAGTACGTATATGTGCCAGTTAATTCCATGTTTAACAGGCAGAAAGAAAATCCATATGATGAGAACAACCCGTGAGATGAGTATTGTGTCTTCGGTGTCCACACTCCTAAGGCTTATTTTTAGCATTTGGTCATTTTCAAGCTCAGGCACTCTGCATACAACAGCACCAATGCCCCTACAGAGAATTTGAAAGAAAAAAACAAACATAACTAAAATGTAAAATGGAAGGATAGCACCGATTACAATACATCTCAAACAAGTTACTGAATGTGCATTGGATATCCAGATGGGTGGAACAGTTTGAGTTGAGCTCAATAAAAACTACTGGAACTGTTCCACCCATTCGTACTAAGTTTATCCACATTGATTTCAAACTGAAAACAAGACGAAATCATGAATTGCTAGAATAGTGCATTCAAGGAGGAGTCTAACGTGGGTCCAATTAACCAGACTTTTTACCAAGTAAAAAAAGAACAAATATAGCCCCACTGGTTCAACATGCTTCAGTCCTAGCATCAGTTTGGATAGATAGCTTTATTTTTACATCACATGGTTTCTCCCTTAAAACTTTTACATTTTCTTTCTACAATTCTTGTAATTGCAAATCCATTCGCAAATGGAGAAACTACTTCCTCAAATAAAATTCCTTCACCAAAAATATCATCATCATGAATGCAGCTCTTGAAAAGATTACTATGTCGGTAGTTGAAATTCCATTTTTTTTGGCAAATTACTTGGTCCTCCTAATCAGATGTGATTTGTGACCCTCCAAACAGAATGGATTGAAAGGCATGGATTGCGAATCTAAGAAAGGGCAGTTTCTGGAGAATGGAATTCCACAATTGAGTAAACTCTCCTCTATGAGGCCACAACTGAGACGTCTCCAATCGGTTGCTCTTTCAACTAAGGGGACATTTTCTCCATTTGAATGAATGAAACTCTACCACAGTTATATAAATAAACATGATAACTGAGGAACTACCAGTGTCCTATATAAGATGCCACTCCAATGCTATAAAAGGGAAAAAATGCTATATTCATCGTGCAATTGTTAACAATGCTTTGTAGTTTTGTGCATTCAACTTTCTTGGTGGATTTAACTTAATAAACTATAAAGACAAGAATTGGAATGTGATAAGCAAAATACATTGTGGCATTACCACAACAGCAGCACTTTTGAAGAAAGCAAAAACAAGGCAAGAAATTCAATAACTTTCACAAAATTCGAACTAGAACCAATGATAAAATCACACTAAATTCAAACTAAAAAAGCCCAAAACTTGTAATCTTGATGCATTGCAGTAATGTAAAGAGTGGCACCATTAAGTGTGCCCCGAACACTATTGAAAAGTTTGGAAAGGAAAAATGTAACAGAGTGACCAGACAAAAATTCCGATATATGTATACATTTCAAGACCATGAGCAAGGAAACAGAACGGCACATACCTTAAGTTTAGACTACGGCTTTTAGTAGCTAATTGATGTCCGAGTTCACTCCTCAACTCGGAGATAGAATGTGCATTGACAGCCTAAAAGCGGAAAAGATAAGACTATGCATAAACACACACACACACACACACACACACACAGAGACAGAGCAGCAGCAGCAGTCCAATAGACTGCAGAAAAGAAGTATACTAATAATACCAGGCAATTTCCAAGGGCACCACCGCCAAGCGCAATTTCATAAGACTGACTGAGAGCTTCATCTATTAATGTCTGCTTTTCGATAAGCTCGCCATTCCTTCACTGATCAAAGACTCCACATCCAAAGAAAGGAGCTGCTCATTCAAACCAAAAATCAATAAAGCACACAACTTTTCAGTAATTTCAACGCCATCAATTAATGAAGCAAGCGAATTTGAAATTACGTGTTGGAACAAAGATGGGTTCAGCCCGACGTCGTACTGAAGGTTCAAATCTTTGAAACCACTACTGAAAGCTTTACTGTTGGGAAGCTTCCACCTCCATAGATCACCATCTTCGATATACTCGAACAGCCTCCTAAGTCCTCACTCCGTCAAACCGAGCAACCGCTGCCTTGTTGTCGGCGCCAATTTTGTCCCTGAAGTAATCAAAAGCGATGGTGGCGCCGCTCCTGTTCATGTCTACGACGCCGGCCACGTTTCCGCCAATGGGGGCTCCAATGGCAGTCTTGTGGTGGTCCAAGAACGACGTTGGGGACCACGGAGGAGATCTTCTGGACGAAACCAGGGGGACCCACGAAGTCGAGGAGCTAGAGGTGGTCGATGTTGGGGAAAGGGAGGTGTTGGGGGGTGATGGGGCTGTAAACGGTGTTGGGGGGTGATGGGGCTGTAAACGGTGTTGGGGAAAAAGAGGGGTTCGGCGGAGACGGCGGAGAAGTAGAGGTGCCCTGCCAAGGGTAGTGGTACAGCACAGCCGGTCTCCTGTTAACTACCATATTCAACTTTGCCGTGCCGCTCTGCCTCTTCTACCTTCTAAAAATTGATTCAAGTTGGAGGCTTGATGACCGACAATTTGAGTAACATACTATATTAAATTTTGTAAATTAAATTATATGAAAGTTGATGAGTGAATTATTATTTAAATATTGATATACGTGCTTATTTTTTATTGATGACACATCATTTAGTTCGTAAATTTAATCAACATAGGATTACTCCGGACAATTTATAGGGTGCATTTTTGGTCACCCACACTAACTATAGGGTATGCTCACCACTCATTCTAATGTTTGCCATGTGTAATCCACACTAACTCTAATTAAGCTTATTTTTTTATTTTATTTTTTTGCTTTAATTAATAGAAAAAAGAATCCTACTTTTACTCATTTACTTCCATATATATCATTTCTTTTTAAATATTTTATTAAAACTTAAAACTGACCTTTTTGAATACGAACATTGGGTTCGGCTCTAAGTGATGAACCGACGTAACCGGAGCTGCTAAAGCTTAAAGCTTTATCTCCTACGAGATCAATCCCTATTACGAAAACCCTAATTCTAGCCCTACCCCCCAATTGCTATTTTTGTCCGACTAGAAAAAGGTATGCAACTCCCACATTTATTTGCTTTTTAGGATTATTATAGGATGTCAACATATATATGCTTTTCTTAGGATAATTATAGGGTGTTAAAATATATGCTTTTTATGATTATTATAGGGTGTCAATATATATGCTATTTAGGATTATTATAGGGTGTCAATTTAATCCAATATTAAGTGATTTGATACTTATACAGATGGAACATCAAGATGAAGAGTTTCATACTCCATCTTCTAGTGATGCCAAATAATCAGTTGATTGTATACACTTAGATTCAGATTCCAAAATCTTTGAAGTCTTGGATCAAAATGAAGAAAAATGAGAATTTACAAGCAAAGTTGGTGATATTTTGCTGGGGATGGCCTTTGATAATGAGGATGATGCATATAATTACTATAATGCATATGGTAGAAGGGTTGGATTTAGCGTGAGAAAGAACAGAGAGAATAAGGACAGGTCAGGTGTGCTAAAGAAAAAACAATTTTATTGTTCTTGTGAAGGTTTTTATAAAATAAATAAAAAATAAATAAAATAAAATAAAAAGAACTCCAAAGAAGAGGAGAGAAGAAACAAGATGTGGCTGCAGGGCAATGCTTGAAATCAAACTTAATTTGGAAATGAAGTTTGTTTTGACAAATTTTGTTGCTGAACATAGTCATGTTCTTGTTCCGGCATCAAGTTCCCATTTATTGAGGTCACAACGATTAATAGAGCCTTCTCAGGTAAAATTGATAAATCAAATGCATTCTGCAGGACTACAGCCATCTCAAATCTTCTCATACTTTACCACAAAAGCAGGAGGGTCTCAAAAACTAAACTTTATTCAGTCTAATTGTAACAATTTGATAATGAGAAAGCGTATCAGGGTTCTTAAAAATGACAACTCAAAATGTTTGTTTGAATATTTTAAGAAAAAGCAAACGGAAGACAAGTCATTTTTCTATTCTCTTCGAACAAACGAAGAGAATGAAATATGTGGTTGTTTTTTCTGTGATGGAGATTCGGGATGCGCGATTATACTATATTCGGTGACGTTGTGTGTTTTGATACGACATTCAAAACGAATAGATGTAATATGGTGTGTGCCCCAGTAGTTGGTATCAATAATCATGGTCAAACCATACTTTTCGGATGTGGTTTGCTAGATGGAGAGACAACAAATGCATGTGAGTGGCTGTTCAAGGCCTTTTTACAAGCCATGGATGGAAAAGCACCAGGAACCATATTTACAGATCAAGCCCAATCAATTGCTGCTGCGATTGGTGAAGTATTTCCTAATTGCCACCACCGAATTTCTTTGTGGCACATATATCAGAATGCTGCGAGGAACTTGAATCATGTTTTCAGTGAGTTTAAATCATTTACACATGATTTCAAAAGATGCATATATGATCCGGAGACTATTGAAGAATTTGAATCAAGTTAGAATAAGTTACTTGATGATTATGAATTGAGAGGAAATGATTGGCTAGAAGGGATATATCTATTACGTGAGAAATGGGCACAAGTTTATGGTCAAGACCACTTTTGTACAGGTATTACTCTTGACCAATTCTTATTATATTATTTTGTACATATTATTCACAAGTTTCTTTTTCCACTATCCTGTGATCAATTTCCATTTTTTTTCTCTTAGGTATGACAACAACACAAAGAATTGAAAGCATGAACAAGTTTTTGAAAAAGTATTTTGCTCGAAACCTCCTTCTGCAAGAGTTCGTCGTCCAATATGATAAAGCAGTAGCGGATCGAAAAGAAAAGGAAAGACAAGCAGAAAATGCAACCAAACAGAAATGGCGTAGTTTGTATTCTGATTGGAATGTGGGGATTGAAGCAACAAAGCAGTATACAAGTAAGATTTTTTATTGTTTCCAAGAGGAGGTTAAGAAAGTTTTAAATTTGAGGCCACTAAAATTAGAAAGTGATGATGGGCAAACACATACATACACAATAATGAACTCAGGAAAACGAGGAATTTTTCAAATCAAACAGTATTGTGCAGTTGTAAAAAGTTTGAGTCTGAGGGGATTTTTTGTGCACATGCTCTAAAGTTATACTATGATTTAGACTTATCAAGTATACCATCCAATTATTATTTGAAAAGATGGAGCAAGGATGCTAAATGTGGTGTTGGATTTGATTCTTATGGTGAACCGGCTGTGAGTAATTTAAACTCATCTTCCTTGGTTCAGTATAGTGAGCTATCTAATATAGCACAAAGAATCATAGCAAAAGGTGCAAAAAATAGCCAAAAATGTAGTTTTTTGAAATCTGAGTTGTTAGAGTTGGAGAAAAAATTGGATAAGCATGCCAATTTTGGAGAACAAGATGATGGAACAAATGATGTAAATTATGTTAAGCATGTGACTGAAGCTGAGAAAAATCTTAAAATCCAAGATCCAAAAGTTCAGAAGTCCAAAGGTCGGGGTAAAGGTAGAATGAATAGTGCTTTGGAATCTAATCAACCTAAAAAGAAAGGTCCATATAAGAGAAAAGGTTAGCACATATTTGGCTTGTTTTTATTTACTATTTGATTCTCAATTTGCATTTGTCAATGTAATTATTGTTTTATTTGTTTAATAGCTTTTAAAGAATCCAATTCAAATGCATATGAGATGAACGGACCATCAACAAGATATGCACAAACTCAGGTTTAAAGTTTAGCAATTTTTTGTCATGAATGTTTTATTTATTTATTTATATTTTTGTTCATTAGCATTGTTTTAATCTATTTCTGATGGATCAATTGGAATTGGTATCTAGGGACATATTGAAATGCCAAGTCAAAACCAATTCAATATGGCACCCGTAAGTCAAGTCACACATTTTCCTTATGGATTTCCAATTGTTCCTTGTGTTCAAGGGATTCAAAATCACCAACTTGGATTTCAAGCTACAAGTCCCATGATGTCCAATTACTCATTTATGTATCCTCGGGTTTGTACCTTCATTGAATGTACTGTATATATAGTGTACTATATTTTTGTTCTCTAGTTTCATAAGTAATTTTTTTTTCTTTTTATTTATTTGCAGGAAAACATTCAATCAATATCTCTAGGAACTACTCCTCAACTAAAATTTTCAAATCCATCAACATCAAGCATTCAACCAATACCTCTGGGAACCACTCTTGAACTGAATTTTTCAAATACATCAACATCTTAGATCATGTTGTGATAGAATTTAGAGAATATTTTTTTTTTTTTGGAACGATATCCTTTGAAGTGGAGAATATTCATCCTACTAACTTTGTACAATTTTATTTTAACGAGTTTCATCTCAAATAATTGTATTTTGTTGGATATTGACGAAGTGAATTGATATAATTTGTATATCCATATAAAGTTAGAATCATATAATTAGTTGAGTCTGTTTGTAAGGAGTGATAGGAAGAGATCGCGAAGGAGATAAAGCTTTAAGCTTTAGCAGCTCTGGTTCTGTCACTTGACGAATGTTTGGCGGGTATTGGAATGGGTGGTGAGCATACCCTATAATTAGTGTGGGTGAGCAAAAATGCACCCCAATTTATGCAATTGGATCCTCTTAATTTCTCCAAATGAAGGATGCTTTGCCAATTGTCAATGTCATGCAGGGCTTTCGTTTCGTACCACTGAAGAGAACTTTAAGAAATGCTTTCCCAAATTTTGGACAACTCGTATTGTTGATGCACAAAACCGTGGTGGTCTTGGAACAACGTAAATCCGGCCGTGAATCCGCACAAACGCTCAAGAACACGAAGAACACGAAGAACACAAAGAACACAAGGCTTTTATCGTGGTTCACCCC